>BBXU01003086.1:0-24523 GCA_001598975.1 Parachlorella kessleri
AAGGGCAGGTCAGCCCCGACGGGCTGCTGCTACAGAGCTCCACCATGGCCGACCAGGTGTGCTACACCTTTGCGGGCGACGAAACAGAGAAGGTGGCGGGCGCCTACATCGAGTTTGCCGAGCGGCTCGTGCTGCCGGAGTTCCGCCACCTGCCGGTGAGTCATGTGTGGTCATGGACGTGGGCAGGGGCTTGCAGGGAGGGGTACTGGGTGGTGGGCGGCTGGGTGTGGGGGATGGGTATTGGAACGGGGGGAAGGGGGCGGGCAAGCCCTTGTCAAATCCCCCCTAGTAGCTCCTATGCTGGCCGTGCCTGTACGCACCCCTCCCTCCCCCCTCTCCCCTCAACTGGCAGCGCCTATTACAGGGCATACCTTCAATATCATCCGAGCCAGCAAAGATCAGCCTGCCTTGCCCGTCAGCACCCCCCCTTGCCCACCTACCTGTGAGCACCCCCATTATGCAACCCTCGCCCCTCCCCCCCCCCCCACCCCTCTTGTTGCTGCAGCTGGAAGAGGTCGAGGAGCACCACCGGCGAGACGGGTTTGAGGCGGGCAGCGCTGACCGCATCTTTGAGTCCACCACCATCTCAAAGGGATAACCGGCGTGGGGCCATCTGGTCCGGCATTGCAGGGCAAGGCTAGTTGGTCAGGCAGCCCAGACCCTGCTGGGAATGCGGTGGGTGATGGGGGCTATACGTGCCTCCTACCAAGGCTAGAAAGGGTAGCCAGTGCTTTGCCAGTTTCTGCTGCCGTCGTGTCCCCACCTGCTCTTTGTTACTTCCTGCCGCTTTGTGATTTGCCGCCCTGCTTGTTGTTGCTGTATGTTGCCTTCATGTTTGCCTCTGCTCCCCATGACCCGGTAAATTGGTACTGACCAGGAGCTCACGGCTGCTGGGGTTTGTGCTCTTTGGCTGGTTACCAAACCCGCCCTTGCAACCTGTGCTTTGGTAAGAATGGCTAGTCGTGCGAACAGAGTTGAAGGTGAACTGTAGTGCCGGGTAGCGATGCAGTTATTAGTATGGGTGGCAGGTAGTGCGAACGGGGAGTAACCTGGGCTGGACTGGACTGACAGGGCTGGATGCAGAATGAACCTGAACCTGAGTTATGCTCTGGGCTCCGTGGCAGCAGTGTTTAGTCAGGGTGGCTGGTCGTGCAAACAGAGTTGAGGGCGAACTGTAGTGACAGGGGCGATGCAGGTATGCTCTGGGGCTTGCCGGAGTTCTGAGCCAGTAGTTCTCTCCCCGAAACAAGATAAGGCCACTGGAACAGCATGTGCAGCTGAAACTGAAGCAGCAGAATATGGTGTTAAGCTGCGTTTAGTGAGGGTGGCAGGTAATGCGTTCAGGGAGGAAGGTTGATTTGGGTGGCAGGCAGTTTTCAAGGCGGCACGCAGAGTGCAGCTGAGCTTGTATACCTGTGGATTGGCGGTGTACCTGTTGATGGCGGTAGTGTGTTCTTAGTATGGGTGGCAAGTAGTGCGAACAGGCAGTGAGAGTTGAGCTGGACTGACAGGGCTGGATGGAGTGTGTTCTACTGCATTGATGTGTAATCGTGCCTGTACCGGGACAGCCCTGCCAGCTGTCATAGGGACCCAGTCCTGTCAGCTCAGTGGATGCCAGCAGCATGAAATGTAGTTACATACACAGCAAAACTCACCAAAACTCAGCGTAGTACCATCAAGTCAGCTTCGCACTGCGCTAAAGCAAAACCAAAACTTGCTGCTCTCTCACACAGAATCGCGTGGCTGCTGCACACATCACAACTGCAACCAACCCCCAGCCAGTCCAAAAGGGGCCAGACAGCAATAGGGGGGCCCGCCCGGCAACAGGCCCACCCCTGTCACACATGGCCGCGCTGGCGGGGTGGTGCCACAAGCGCTCAAAACGGGGTAGGGACGAATATCCGCAGGTGCTTGCCATGCGGGGACCCTGCCGGGAGCCATCCAAACTCAAAGAACGAACAGGGGATCCTTGACAATGCCATCCAAACTGTGAACACAGCGAAAGCCTGGGACGAGGGGTGGGGGTGGGCCAGCACAGCACAGCACCTGCCACCTGCACTCCAAATGCAGCATGCAAGCAGTTCTCCAAGTACAAATGTGGCAAACAGACAAACACTATCAACAAACAAACAAACCACCTACTACAAATCCCTGCCTCCCCTCCTGGGAACTTCTTTATACAGCTGGCAGCTCCTACGAATGCTAAGCACTGCCACCGGCTTGACTGAGAGGGCGGCCGACCTATGGCCAGGCACATACTAGCACAAGAGGACGGCCCTGGGTACACCAAACTAGACGGCTCGACTTGAGGGGGGGAGCAAATATAGTTGTAATGATTACCTCAGGCGCAAGGTTCAAGGGAAATGCAGTAAGCAAGGGATCAGTTCCCAACGGGCCGGTCGACAAGCGGAAGCAAACAACCCAGCCAAAACACCGGACAACGGCCTATATCTAGCTCTGCAGTACCGGGACAAGGGCAGGCAAGTTTTATGGGGAAGAGAATGGGCAGTAGCTCATGGGCTCTACTCGCTCCCAGGCATGGGAAGGTATGCAAGACGCATAATGGGGGGGAGCATATGGGTGCTCCCGCGCTCCTTTGTTTTAGTATGGGTAGGCAAGCAAGTGCACGAGCAAGCAGGCTACAGTCGGGGTAAGGCGATACCCACTTGGGGGAAGTCCCAGGCCAGCAAGAGGAGCAAACGTGAAAATGCCTGGCTGCTGCACACGACTTGGCAGCCAGGGATGGAAAAGAGGTGCATGGGCACAAACCTGAGCCAGGACCGAAACTCCAACGCAGTGCTCCTACCGCCAAAATGTCTAGTCCAACCCTACTTGTCTACTACTCAGCCAGGCCACTAGGCCTCCCACCAGCGCCGCCTATTTACGTCCCTAGTAGAAGGAAAAAGCCGTTGCTTGGCAAGCGGGAACCAGCACCTACCCTACCAACAGCAGCTTGGCGCGCGGCCACATGCATCGTGAGTGAGCGTACAAAAACAACAACATGCTGAGCCTTCACTAGCATCTGGGCAGCAGTTAGGTGAGTAATACATCCATCAGGGGGCAATGTTACGGAGTTGCGTAGCATGAAATGGGGCGCCGGAGAGCAATGCTGGGGCCCTAACGGCCCCCCTACCCGGCATCGCCAACAGGCGGCTCTACGGAGACAGTAGTTAACAGCAACCCATGCCCCCAAGAGAAAAGCGAGGAAGGGAGAGAGATCTATCTACCAGGGAGGCGAAGGATGGTCAGTCAACGAGAGGCCGAGAGCCAAGGCGCCACGGTCCCACAGAAGCCGACCATGACCACATATCAGGCGACACCAAAACATCAGCAGCAGGGCGACGGGGGGAGAGAGGGAACGAAAGCGCCGGCAAGGCAGATAAGTGAAGTTAGCAAGGTATTCGTTTTTGAGTCATTTCATCCAGTAGCAATGCAGGGGCCAGGGGCCCCTGACCAGCCAGGGGGCGGGCACACCCCTACAAAGCCACCCGCGCACACAGCCGGGGAGCAACACAACAGCCACCCAAGCACACCGGCACAGCAACGCGGGCAGCACCAGCCACAGAGCGTGCCCCACACCCACCCCGCTTGGTAGCAGGATTGGGCAGGGGGCACGGAAGCTCACCTCACCACAGCCTTGCTACCACCAACAATGGGGCCGTCAAGTCAAGGGGATAAAAAGGAAACCAACGGGGGCTGGGGAGCGACCAGCCCCCAAGCACTCATTCCTCACCATATCTATTAAAGCCAGCCAGCAACTTCCATACCATGCCTGAAAAGACCTCCGCCGACCGCCATGGCCGCGGCCCGTAGCCACCAGCTTACAAGAGACTCGCGGGCCCTACCCAGCGCCGTGGACGGGACCGGCGCGGCGCACCTCCCCTCCTTGTGCACGGCTGCTCCTCGCCGGCAGGCACCCCGCCTTGGCGGCTGGGAAGCGCAGCAGGGGAGCGGCACCTGTGGAGGGAGAGCCCGCGGCCGGAGACAGCCCAATCTGTTGGCTCAGCAGGTGCTGCCCAGCGGCAGGGCCCTCATGGGGAAGGGCAGGCTGTCAAAGGGGGTCACACAGGCGGCGCCCAGCCACTTGGGACTGCGGTACTCCTCGCGCACTGCACGCAGGCGGGGGTGGGCGGCAGGCGCTGTCGGACCGCGTGGTATGTACACGTTGCATGTGCCGGGCAAGGGTACACTTCATGCGAAGGGAAAGGCTGTACAGACACAGGCAGCACCACGCCGGCACATGGATGGGGCAGGAGCACCCCAAGCTGACGTTCAAAGGCGTGGAGTAGCCATCAAGTCAGGGGCAGCCTCCCTCACAAAGCTCATGAAACCTGGGAAGCACGGACAAGGGGGCTCCGTGCTCCCCTTAGGGCAGCGCCCGGCTCCTTCCCAACCCCAAAGGAAAGCGGGCTCAGAAGGGAGCCGGGCGCTGCCCAGCTGCACGTACCGGCTGCGAGCGGGTTGGGGTGGTCGGCCTGCAGCGCGCTCCTTTGCAGGAGCAGCAGCAGCTCCAGGCAGCCCTTGAGCTCAAACACGCTGCTGCAGGAGGCGTGTGCCATAGCCCTGCAACCAGGGGGGACACAGCTATGACTTTGCCCATGGACGCACGCACGATTTGCACTGTTGCCCTTTTCAAGATGAAGGTGTGGAGGGTCCCCTGTGACACAAGAAAGGTGCACATGCATGCGAGCGCGCCCCGCACAGGAGAGCAACGGCCAAGCTCTTTCAGAAGGAACAAGTCAGGCCAGCCAGCAAGCATACTCTGCCCCAGGGGGCCGAGTTAACACGTGCAGGCACATGCTCCCTTACACAGCTGTTGAAGCTGATCGTCCCTAGCCAGCAGCAACCCCTCCCTGGCCGGCAACGGCCCTACAATACCAGCAGCAGCAGGGGAGCAAGGGGCATGGCGCTACCCACCCGACGTCGGAGGGCTGGTTGAAGTGGGACATGGCCAGCAGGCTGGCAGCGGCCGCCATCTGTGAGGGGCGGTACGCCAGCAGGCTGTACTCCACCTGGCCCAGCTCCTGCAAAGCAGCAGCAGGCGCAGCACGGGCTGTGTCACACTTGAGGTGCAGCGTGCCTGCCGGCCACAACACAAATGGCCAGTGCTACGAGAGCACCCAAACTGCAAATGGCAGTACAGCGGGCGCCTCTACAGAGCGGCGTCCCAGCTCAAACACCACCACTGCATGCATTCTACCCTGGGGGCCTGTCGCCCTTCCACCTCATCCTTCCATCACCTCATCCTGCACATCATGCAAGGAATGTCACAGCAGGGCAGGGCCTGGGCTCACCAGCAGGTAGCAGGCCAGCGCGACGGTGCGGGGTTCGAGGCCGAGGGCGTGCTTGAAGATGGAGAGGAAGGTGTAGGAGGTGGGCAGCTGGATGCGCCAGCTCACGCAGCGCAGCACCAGGCGCTCCGTCTTCACCAGGTCCTCGCACTGCAGCAAAACGAAGGAGCGACGAGGTGGCAGGAATGAGAAATCAGAAGAAAAACAGAGGTTAGTGATGGCTGGAAGTAGGACCAGAGACATTTTGACACGAAACAACAACCTGCACCAGGTCCTCGCACTGCAGCGACGAAAAACCAGCTGGGTGATGGCTGGAATTTAAAGTCAAAGCAGAAATAATGAGAGAGTGCGCTCAAACTCCACCAGGTCCTCACACTGCAGCAAGGCGGGCGGCAAGGTGGCAGAAATGAAAAAACAGGAGGTGGGTGATGGCTGGAATGGGAAGCAGTATAGTAATATGTGATTATGCGCTCAACCTGCAGTAGGCCCTTGCTTGTGCGGGGGGCCTGGTGGCTAACGATAGACATGCCACGGTTCAGCAGATCAAGGGGAAGGATCCGCAAAAGCAGGGTGCAGGGGATGTGCTGCCAGACGCCTAACCTACGATGCTCTGACCACTGAGTGCATGATGCCTTACCGAGAAGGCGTTGCCCGCAATATACGTGAAGCTCTTGACAGATGGGTACAGCACCTACAGCAGCAAAAGCGAGCGGCTGTCAGGGCCAAGCAGTGGGTGCGACTTCAGCAGCAGTCTGTGCGCTCATCCGCCAGACCTGCAAGCCATCTCCAAAGGCGCTAGGCCTCCACCTCCCAGCACTCGACCCCAGGCCGCTGCCATCCCGCCAGATCCGCACACAGTTACAGATATCACGCGCTAGAAGAAGCTGGGCCTACTGATGGCAACTCAGGGTGGGGGCATGGAGCTCACCTCCTCATTCTTTGCGGCAATTTGGACGCAGGCTGCCGCAACAAGCTGAAGGCAGATGCGCGGCACCTTCTGCAAGGAGCCATAGCAAGCAGGGTGGCATTCCGGGGGTGAGTTGAAGCCAAGGCAAGGCCAAACACTGGTTGGTTCTAGGACGATACCGCGCTCGGTGTCAAGCAGTAAGCAAAGCTCACAGGCAAGCTAGACACAGCTCCGAGCGCTCCATTTCCGTCTGCCGCGCCACACCCCGCCCGCCTTGTGCGCGCGGCCCTCACCCAGCTTATCCCCGCCAGTACGCTTCCCTGCACTGGCGCGGCCCTGCTGCGGTTCCAGGCTGGACCCTGGATACGCCACGTGACCCAGACACCCCTGCGTGACCCGCGCACCCTGGAGCAGCTGAGGAAGCGGTCAAGGAGGCGGCAGGCGCCAAAGAGCGTCTCCTGGCTGAGCCCAAACTCGCGCACGACCTCGCCCATCCAGCCCACGGTCAGGCGCCGCATGTCGGCGTTGATGTAGTCGTTGGGCTGCTGGGTCTCGTCGTGGAAGCGAAGGTAGTTGTGCTCCAGCAGCAGCTCGGCCTCGCGCTCCAGGGCCATCCTGCAAGGGGCAGGCAGAAGCGGCGGGGATTCAGAAGAACTTGGGCAGGGCGGCTTGTGCGGCGGCGCTGCCATAGCTTGAAACTGCAGTGCACCCACACCAGAAGCACCGTGAGAAGGCCACCGTGCCGGGACAAGCGTAGATGTGGGCTGCCAGTAGCGGGGAGGGCATGCCTGCTACGTGCGGGCATCTAGTTTTCGAGGCGGTGGGCATGTACCGGCAGCTGCTCCAGAGTTCACCCACTCTGCCAGAGTGTCAGACATCAGGGGTTCTCACCTGAGCATGTCAGACTCTTCAGCACCGAAAAAGGTGCCGCTGCCGCTGGGCACGACCCCGTTGTGGTCCTTTCCATGATCGCCCGCTTGGGTCGACTCCGCCCCGTCATCAAGCAGTAGGCCGGTGCACTCCTCCGACAAAGCTGTCTCGTCGCCGGGCTCGTCGTTTGGCGTCAGCTGGACGTCAGCGGGCTGGTAAGGCGGCAGCTCGAAGGCGAAGAATGTCTCCTCGCTGCTGCTGCAGCTCACGAGCTGGCTGCACTCCTCCAGTGGCCTCTGCGATGGGGGAGGGTAGTGATCAACGGCAGAGGAGGTTGGAGAGGGTTCGCGGGCCAGCGCCGGTCGGAGAGAGGGCGGCATGAGCCAGCGTTCAAGCAGGAGCTACATCAGAGCCCGTTTTCAGCACGAGCATTGGCTACGAGTCAATAAGGAACTCCCAGGGGGCAGCGAGACACCACGATCAAAAACTTGTCCACTCGGGGTGCGTGTACGAAAACTCACCTTCACGCCAATCGCTCGTGGCAAGCTAGGTTGTTGTTGGCGGGCGGCGTTCTCGCCTCCATCATGCTCGAAGCTGAACGCCGCACCGCTGGAGGCAACCATGCTGCTGGAGCGGCCCCTAAACAACCGTGCAAGCCTGGTTATGTGCCAGTTTTGTCAGCTGAAACAGGACAGGAATCCTGGGGAACACAAGCTATCTAGGTTGCCCTTGGTTGGGTCATGACTGCACTCGAATACCCCGCCAAGACTCCCGCTCATCAGTGTATTTCGTAGCGGAGATCTGATGGCAAAAAGATATGGCGCAGGCCACCTGGTAGGCCACGATACGTACCAACGCTATTAATCGTGCTGGCGGGGTGCCCTGGAGCGTGCAGCCGGCAGTCCTTCTCACACAGTAAACCAAGGGGTCAAACTGGGTGGGTACTGCCAGTGCTGGAAGGTATTTACAGAGCGCCTTTACCCCATATCCTCGTGCATTGCCGTGGAATTCACTGTTGCAGCGCACTCAATGGTGCGCCGCCTTTCTAACCAACCGCGTTGACTGATATGTCGGCGCCGGTCCACAAGTCCGCCAACCTATCGAAACTTCTAACCGCAGCTTGGTGCTGAACTTTCCAAATGGAGATATTTAGGAAAGGGATACCCGTTCAGCCCCAGGCAAACCAGCATGGTTGAAGGTGGGGTGCTGTTGGTTCAGGCAGCTTTAGGTTTCAACTCTTGAAGTAAGGCCATGCTGTCTTGACAGTCTAAGAAATCGCCGCTGGCAGGCAGAAAGTAGCTGGCTTGCTTTCATGATATGCATGTTAGGCACATCTTGTCTCGTGATATCAGCCTTAATAAGTGCAGCTGGCTGCGCGTGCTACTTCACGTCTGGAAGGCTGTTTTCGAGCTTCAAAACTGTACGTCACGGACACGGCAGTACCTCCACCAGTGGACCCAAAATGACACAGTCACAAAGGCAGCAGGGTTTGGCGTCACACTGGGATGGTGCAGACCCTCCTGGAACTTTCCTTGAAGAGGCTTGCTGGAGTTTTGTGTTGGCACCATGGAGAGCCTTACTATGCCGAGGTCCTGCGAGGCATCGCCAGCTTGCCGGAGCCCGAGCTTGCCAAGCGAGTATGGGAACTCTTCCCCGCCTTGTCCTGCTCAAACAGCTACCTGGGAGCACCGGAGGCCGCACAGGCGACGCTGCAGCTGAGGGTGGCCATGGCCTTGGCTCCCTTCTGGCAGCCAGCTAGACTGAGGTTGTACCCTGTAAGTGCTTGCGGGGTGGGGCTGACTTCTCAGGCCAACAGCTCTTTGGCACCCTCCTCAGACGCCTGCTTGCGTGACACACGCTTTGCGCCGGCCAGCTGCCAAAGTGCAGTTATGCCAACTGCCACACTCTGTCTTCCCCTCAGGTGCCCCTCTCCCTGAGCCACCTTGCCAGCGTGGGGGGACAGCTCCAGCACTTGGACCTGGCGTCGGCCGACGCAGCCCTCTCCCTTGCCCCGCTGGCCGCCTGCCCTCAGCTCAGGTGCCTGAGCCTGCGGGGGTGCCCCGGCCTGGCAGACAGCAGCATGGCAGCGCTGGCAGCGTGTGCCAGCCTGGCAGCACTAGACCTGGGCGGCCTGGCTCAGCTCACCGACGCTGCCGCGTCGCACATAGCGCGCCTGCCCTCCCTAGCCCACCTCAACTGCTCAGGCACTGCTTTCACGGATGGTGCCCTCGAGGCGCTCACCTACGGCCACAGGCTGCGAGCCTGGGCAAGGGCTGAGCAGCAGGCGCTTCCCGAGGGGCTGGGCACAGCGTGGCCCCAGCTGCCGCTGCGCGTGCTGCGCGCCGCGAGCTGCCGCCTGTCCCCCGCTGGGCTGCTGCACCTGCGGGCCCTGCCCGCCCTGCAGCTGCTGGACGTGCGCTACACAGGCCTGCCCCGCGGCGCGCTGCAGCCGCTGCAGCAGGCGTTTGCGGGGCTGCAGCTGCTGCAGGGCGCGGTGCTGAGCTCCTCAAACGTGCTGGCGGCCGCAGTGGTCAACCACGATGTGGTGGCTTGCGCCTGCGTGGCGCCTCAGGGTGCGCTGCTGCGAGGAGCCAGAGCAGTTTGCCTGGTGATGAGGGAGGCTAGGGTAGCCAGGGGACCACAGGTGTCACAGGCAGTGTACGATTATGTTTCAATGGCCTCCTTGACAAAAAGCTTGCGTGTACAACAGCCTGCTACCTGGCTATAACATGATCAGTCTATTTCACTTCTACAGTGCTATATATCATGGGAAAATGTGCCGCAAGACTGAGCGCACTTCCTGCCCGATGCGTTGTACTCTCTGGCGCCTCTTCTGCTGCAGTCCCAGAAACGGACATTGACAAGTGGGCGGAGCAGGGGGCGCTCATGCTGCTGCACTCCTCTCCCTGTCTTGACCTGTGCGGGTCCCAGACCAACCCAGCCGCACGAGAGCTGGCACGATGCGGGACTCAGCAGCCCAGGCAAGCTGTGCCTCCCGGTGAGCAGTCACTGGTAAATAACGCAGCAGGAGCGATGGGCGTGGCGTCTGGTGGGGAGTCTTACCAAGCATTGAAGAGGCAGGGCTATCGGGTGCCCAGGAGCGAGCGCAAGCGCCCGCGCTCACCAGAGGGTCAGCAGCAACCGCCACGGCCGGTGCCGCAGCAGCAGTCGCATCACGGAGCGGCTGGAACACAGCAGTCGCGTCATGGGGCAGGCGGGGACATCCCAGCCGGCCCTGCCGGCAGCTTTGGCGTGCTCGCAGGCGGTGGCAGGGGCAGTCATGCCGCTGCTGCTGCGGCGGCCCATGTGCCATCCTGGCATGCTGGGCCGCATGCTGGGTCCGAGGGGTGGGGTCCTCGTATGGGGCCACCTGCCCACCATGGACCACTGCCTCACTTGCCATGGCTCCCCGCTCCGCAACTACACCCGGGCAGCTCCTACTGGCAGCCGGCACAGCAACAGCCCGTGCACGTGAGTGCACACGGTCGCCCGCAACGTGTGAGCCTTGCTGCACTCACCGGCAGCTGCCAGCCGCACTTTGCTCGGCCGTGGGGCGGCGGGTGGAGCAGGAGCCAGAGTGAGCTGGCGCAGCCCCAGCAAGCTTGGCGGCAGGGACCGCCCTTGACACCGCCGGTATTGCAACAGCCGCAGCAAGCAGTCTCCCTGCAGGGCTGGCGGCCTTGGGGAGCTGGGTAGCAGTTGCTGTGGCGCAGTACAGAGAGGACATACGGGGGGCTTGAGCGGCGATGCCAGTGCAGTGAGGTCGATAGCAACTCTTGCTGAGCGGGGTGCTTCCGTTTTTACCACGTGTGCAGCGCCAGTGGTTGTGTTGAAGGCTTGTGCTCCGTACCCTGGCGTGTGATGCCCCCAGGGTCCAGCACTTTAAGCTTTGCAAGCACGGACGGTTGGTGTGTGATACATGGCTCTCTCCTATGCGTTTTCCGGACTGGAGACGTCTGAAGCCATGGGCACACTGACCTGTAACCAAGTAGCTTCACAATTGTGAAAGGCACCTTAGCCAGCTGGGCTCGGTGCGTGCCTTCAACTTTCCAGCTGTACATGTTTCGTATAAGGTTTTCCACTCACATGTGCTGATGAGCAGTGAACTAGTTTCATCGGGCAGCCCAATTCCTAACAATACCTGTGCAATGCTGACAGGCAAACAACAAAAAGACTCAAAATGAGCTTGCCCAGCACTGATAGTCTGATGTGGAACAAGCCGAGGGGCCTATTCCTTGTGGAGCGAGCAATTCAACCCTAAATGCACTGAACACACCTAGTACACCCCTGCTATAAAGGCAGTTCTGGCTACTGGGACACCTGCATCAATCGGACCTACACTGCATCCACAAACCCCCTCTTCTGGGCAGCGGAAGACAGCCTGCGGGCTCACTGTGCACAATTTACAACTCACACTGACACAGCTACCTACCTACCCTCCTGCCTGACTACCTGCCGCCGCTAGAACACTTGCAAGGGCCGAGTACAAAAAAGGGAAGTATGACTGTGCTGTAAACAGTCCGGTACACATACTTTGTACTGCACGCTCCACCTGCTGGCCGCCTGTGCGTCTCCTGCTCATGCCTGATGCACCTAGGCGTTGGTGGCAGCCCCTCCGGCATTCTCCTTTGGCTTCTTCTTGAAGGAGAGGTAGGGGCAGAGGGCGGCCTCCTGGACATCGAACCGGTCTGCTGGCCGGTACGCCAGGCAACTGCCATCAGGAAGGGACAACCGCGGTCAATGCCAGCTGTCACCGGAGCCAAAAACAGGACCCACGAGCTATCACAATGTGGGGCTTGCAACAGCGAAGGTAAGGTTACCGGACTCAAACCCGTCTAGTGGCGTTCTGGGGTGGCTGAGAGCACTGGCTAGGCCAGGCAAGCCCTTTGGCTGCACGGCTGGAGTTGAGCAAACCAAGGAGGCTGAGCAGCGGGCGGTGCTCACTACTCCAAGCCAGCAACCCAGGTTAGGCAAACGCTCAACAGCAGCAGGTCAAGATCACTCGACAGGGAAACCTCCACTGGTACGGGCATCCAGGCAAGCCCCTCAAGAATGCCTGGCACTCAGCCCGACGCCCACTACTTTATCACAATATCAGCTACCACCAATACCTACAGTCTGCCCGGGGACTTGCAAGTATCAGCTACCACCAGTGCCTACGATCCGCTCTGGAGACTCACTTGCGAATGAAGTCCTTGCCTTCGGCCGACACCGCTGGCTTGGAGGGGAACTGCACCTCCCGGGCGTTCAGCATCACCTGATGCGCAAGACACAGGAGAAATACCCACGGTTACAGGAGGTGTTACGTATGTGGTGCAGCCCGGCTGAGCCGGCAGGCAGAGGTTGGCAGGCCTATCTCGGTAATGCTGGCATGCACAAGACCGAACCTTACAACCAGTAGCAGCGGATCTCGTCTCCTCAGGGTATCTTGCGTGCCAGGTGGCAAGGATGGACATGCTTTGGGTACTGTCATCCCACGCAGGTAGTCCAGGTGTGGGCCACCATACAACCCACTGGCTAAAGCCGCTTCACCGACCCACTGACTAGCGTCGCCCTTGCAAAGCGAGGAACATGAGGCAGGCATTGACAGTATCCGATGCCATACCTCGTTGCGCAGGATCTGCTCCTGGCTGAGCTCGTGCCCAAAGGGGCGCTTGCCAAACAGCATCTGGTAGAGGATGACCCCCACAGCCCACACATCCACCTGCGGGTGAGAGGGCAGGAAATCTGAACCGACATGCTGGCATTGCGAAGACACCACACTTCTGACTGCAGGCCGCAGACCGCTAACAAGTTGGCTGGTCCGGGACAGGCCACAAAGTTCTTGCCATCTCTGCGTGGGCTCTTTCCCTGTGGAAGCTGGTCCGCTGTTTGCACGTCTGCATTGCACATTGCATTGGGTGCGAAAGCTGCTTCACACTCTCTCGGCAAGTGGTTGCCAACACTACTGCCCTACAGACTAACACCCCTTCCCTGGGTGCCAGGGGCTTGTACCGCCAGGCAACCACCGACACACAACCCCGCCATGAAGCACCGATCTGGGCAGCCCGACAGGACCTTCCGCTACAGTCACGGACCTTGTTGTTGATGATGGGCGTGCGCTGCACCTCAAAGCACTCTGGCGGCAGGTACCAGTAGGTGCCGGCGCCCTGGCTGGTCAGCTCTACGCCCTGGGTGTGCCCGTCATCCACGATCTTACTCAACCCAAAGTCCTGCACGGGCGTGGCATGGCATGGCGTGGCGGCGATGTATTGAGGCGTTTGTAAACAGGATAAGTGATGGGTTCATCTAATCACAAGCAGTAAGGAGCGAACGACGTGTCCCATGATGGGAAGCTGGCAGCTGATGGCTTATGTAGGTGGAACCTTGAGATCAGGCGACCGTCCATGATGGAAAAGCCCTAAGAACCCATGCAGTTCAGGGCGCCCAACCTGGAGACAGGTGCACGGAACACTGTGAGGCATGGCATGTGAGGCGGCAGCCAAGCTGCCCTGCTACCTTCACCCCATCGACACGACCATCAGCCGCCCGGGCGTGCCGTGACCTTACCGTGATCTTGGCGCCACCCAGCCTGTCAAAGAGGATGTTGGCTGGCTTGAGGTCGTAGTGGATGATGCGGTGGGGCTGCAGGTAGCTGAGCCCCGCAAGCACCTGGGCCACGATCGTCTTGGCCTCCTTCTCAGGCAGCGCCTGCAGGCGGGAAAAGCAACATACACTCGGTAATAGGCCAGCAACAAGGCAGTGCCTGCAGGCGGGAGGTACAACACCAAGTCGGTAGTAGGTCAGCAACAAGAGAGAGTGAGGCAGGTTGGCTGGGACCCCTGCATTCGTCCGTGCAGGCCACAATAGCTGGGTGGATTCCATGGCCATGGACAGGCAGGGCCTCTGCCTGCAGACAATTGCATGCAAGCAAACGAAGCAACACAGGATGACACCCATGTCATGACCCTGTTGAGGTGTTGCCGGGCGCAGGAGTCCATTCGCCACCCTCCGTGCATGCAAACCTTTGCATCCTGCTTACCTCATGCTGCTTGAGGTACGAGTCCAGGTCGCCCCCCTCGCACAGCTCCAGCACCGTGCCAAACGTGTTGTTGTCAATCTCAAAAATGCCCAGCAGGGACACGATCCTGCAAGCCAGAGCCACACAGCACCGTCTCTTCTGCGGCCCCTGGCAGTCTGAGCAGGGGTGGTTAATGTTTGCTTTGGCGCCGCAGCAGCAGCCCAGTCTGCTGCTACCACGCCTGCCCCGCAGCTGCCCTGCCGCCCACCCAGCCATCAGCAGTTGCAGCCGCCTGGCTCCCCCTGACCTGGGGTGCTGCAGGTTCCGGTGGATCTGATACTCCCGCATCGTGTGCTTGACGTAGGATGCCTTCTTGGCCTCGCTCCACTGCGGGTTCAGCTGGTGGATCTTGCAGGCAACCTCCCGCAGCTCCACCAGGTCAAACGCCTGCAGCAGGCACAGCACAGTGCCAGGAGGATCGTGTCAGGGCATGCTGTGCGTGGGCAGCCCGGGGGTGGGGGTGGGGGTGGGGGGGGGGGGGCAGCTTCCAGGGGTGCTGGCAGGAAGGGGAGGCAGGCAAGCAGGCTTGGTAAGGCCCTGCCGTGCATTCTTAAGCCCTTCGTAAGGCGCTGGGAACAGCATTGCAAAGGCCCGCAATCAGGCTTCACCCCATGGATGCGCACGCATAACTCACAAACGTCCTATCTGAGTGCCCAAGGAACAGTGTTCCTCAGACGAAGGAGGCTTGACCATCCAGCATATGGAAATTTGGTCTTCTCTCAGTGTAAGTTGCCCCAGCGTGAGGGCGAGCCACCCACCTTGTACACCTCACTGAAGCCGCCCCTGCCCAGCAGGTTCATGAGCAGGTACCTGTCATGCATGACAGGGAAGCTCCCAAAGCGGCTGCCCTCCTCGTCCTTCACGCGCTTCAGCTCCCTGCAGTGAGCAGGGTGAGCAGGACAGGGATGCATTCACTTGTTGGAGGCGAAAACAAGTAAGAACCGGTGCGTCCAGAAGCATGTGTGTGGGGAAGATTCGGCTCTGTGCTAGCCAGGTGAAGTAGGCATCGGGGGAAAGACGGGAGCCTGTCTGTCATGCCAAGCACATCCGCACCCCAAGGTCATTGGCAACCACTGCACTGTAAGGCAGTGGACTGACTCGCTCACAAGGGCTTTTGCAACCGGCTCCAACACCCTACTTGCTCTACCCTGCTGCCTGGAATGCGCTTGGCGTGCCTGCTGCACAGCTGTTTGCGGCAGTGGAAAGGTATGTAACTACAGAGGGCCCCACCCTTCCCACACAAAAGGCTGTCCCTTTCCCCCCCCGCTGCTCACCGCATGTGCGCAAACTTCTCGGCCTCCAGCCTTGCAGCATCCTGCCGGACCATCTCCTCCTCCCGCTTGAGCGCCGACAGCCGAGCTTTGTACACCTCCTCCTGCGGTCCCCCAGCAGCAGCAAGCAAGACGTGAGACCGACCCCCAAGGCGGCAAACACCCATCTGGCCCTATCTGCGTGACCTGGTCCTCAACATTTACATCTGAGCAGAGCAGCACATGGATGGCGTTGACAGGAAAGAATCGCTCTTGCAGGCGCACGCCCAGATGTCCACCCGTGACGCTGCAGGCAAACGGCTTGACCCGGGCCTGCTCTTCCCGTAATGCAGAGCAAGGGGGCATTCGCGATGGTGCACAACTTTGCGATCCTACCCTTAGGGCACTCACACATCAAGCATTTGCTGTGCTGGGTTGCCCACACCCTGCACTGCCTCACCTGCATGAGCCAGTCATCCGGGTGCAGCGTGCCTTGGCTGACGCCAGCTGCTGCATTGGAGGCTTCCCCTGCCGCCGCTGCGCCTGAGCCAGTTCTCTCAGGCAGGGCATGCCCAGGCAGCGGCAGCCGCCGCTTGGCTGCCTGGAGATACAAGGGAGAGAGGGGGCTTGCTTGCTTGCGTGTGCAAGTGCTTCAAGCAACGCAGTGACATGCAACACTGCCAGGCCACTCAATAGCTGTGCCATTCGCCAGGACTAGCGAGCCAGGTAACGTGTCCTCCAACGCTTTCAAGGCACGGACAAACAAAGCACGGCCACAGGCGAGCCCAACTAAAAGTGGTTTGCTTGTGGTCATGTCCTTGCGTGATGCAAGAGAACGTGCCCTCAGCACAGGCGTAGGCCACTTAGGGGAAGATGAAGCTCACCCCGAACGGGAGGTCAGGTTGATCTCCTCACCTTGCGAGCGGTTTCTATGCTTTCTCGCTGCTCAGCTAATGTCTGCAGCCACGCTCGCAGATCTTTAAAAGCCTGCCCATCCTCCCACACCTGCGACAGGGAGGGCGGTGTGATTTTTATCTGCGCAGGTCAGGTCATGTTTTTGAAGAGATGTCGTCTGTGTATAGCCTTAATTAGTGGCATGCACACACACGAGCCGCAAAGCAAGCAACATGCCTTATCTACCAGACACAAGCCGCATGTACATGTGGGGCCCACACCAATTACTGTCAAGGGTGGAGTGCCCCTAGTCCCCGTTTCCACACCAGCCCCTGACCGACACTTTTCCAGCAAGACATTTACAGCATGTGCCCCACCAGAGTGCGGGTTCATGGCACACGCTGTAGCCAAACACATAGCCTGCCAGCAAGACACTCCCAGCGCAGATGTGCCTCACCTCCTCTACAGTGATGCCCTTCCGCCGCACTCCCAGGCAGCCCAGCCGCGGCGCCGCCGCCTGCAGCCGCTGCAGCGCCTGCTCCCGCTCCTGCCGCGCCTGCTGCGTCACGAGCCGCAGAAGCGTGCTGCGTACCAGGGCCTCCCGCTGTGCTGCCCTTTCCCTGCTTGAGAGACAGTCATGCGCAGCGCAGGCTTGGTTAGCTGGCAGCTTCCTTGCACGACCCACTAGGCGTCATGGGCTGCCACATCGTGACCCAGGCGGGGGGGAGTGCAGGTGCCACAGCAAGGCAACACAGGCTTGAGCAACCTTGCCATGCCCATCTGGCCCGACACTGTAGTTCAGTATGCAGAGGCTGTAGCCCAATGTGTGAAGGAGCGCCCTCTTGCACATGCGCACACACGCGGAGTATGTCGCCCACCTACCCCCACCTGACATCCGCCTGCTCCTGCTCCAGCCTTGCCAGGCTGCCCTGCGCTGCTGCCCGCGCCTCCTCCACCCGTTCCAGCTCCTCGCGCGACGTCGCAAGGTCAAGTTCTAACCGCTGGTTGTCCTCCCTGGCAAGCAGCGCACTATTTTTCAGGCACAAAAATTTCAACTGGGCGGCCGCGAGGACAGCAGGACAGCAGCTGAGCAATAACATAATGAGCAGCAAGGTCGCAGGGCATGCCGTACGCGTGTATCACCGGCTCCGTCCCTCCAGTGGCTCAGGCCCCTGGGTACATATCTCGCACCTGAGTGTGCGTGCCTCTTCCTGCAAGGCCGTATCGACCACCACCACTGGCGCAAGGGCCACAGGCTGGGCGGGCGGGGATGTGCTGGTCAATCGGGCACCGCCGCTGCCCACTAGCGCATCGCTGCCGCCTGGGCCGCCGCCATTCACAGTTGCAAAGTAGCGGCTGATGCTGTTGCGCTGCTTCTGCTTGGAGCTGGGCGTCAGCTTGCCAGGGTGCTGCTGCTGCTGCTGCTTGTCTGCTGCTGCAAGGAAGGGTGACAAGGAGGGACGTGCCAGCTGGCTGGTGGTGGGTGGTGACGCACCCCTCCTGGGGCCAGCGGACAGTTGCTGCTGCTGCTGCTGCTGCTGGGCGGTCGCTGCCGTGCCGGCCGCTGCCGCCTGTCCTGCGTTAGGGCCAACCCCACCTCCAAGTGTCAGCTGCTGCTGCACTCTCCGTCGCTTGCTGGGCTGGTTCACGCCGTCCAGGCTGTGCCCATCTTCCGCGTCCAAGGTGTGTTTGCTGCGGCCGGAGGCTGATGGCGTGTTAGCCACAGTGGGCTGCACCCTGGCGCTCTGGCAGCTGTGCACCGAGTTCTGCTGGTTGAGCAACGATGTGCCACGGGTGTCCCCTGCAGAGGCCGCTGGTGAGGGTGGGATGGTGAGCCTCCGCTCCAGCAGCGCCAGCTTGGCCTCGTTGCTGTAGGCGCCAATCATGGCCTTCACCTCGGGTGGGACGCCAGCCATGGCGCCCAGGCCACTGCTAGCGCTCACCGGCCGTGCGGCTGCAGCAAGTGGGCCTCCAAGGTGATCAGAGGGGAAGGAGCTTACACGGCCAAACGCGAACTATGACAATAAATGGAACGCAGAAAACGATAGATGCATGATTTAGTTGTCGTTTTGGTTTGGGTACCAGCTCGGAACTCAAACTTCAATTCACTTGACAGCCTGGCGCTCACGCAAAGCAGCGGCGCCAGGAGCTGAGCTCGGGTTCTGGTGTCCATGGGTCGACCTTGGCTTGTATTTGAACTAAAGCCTGCCGTCTCCTGTAGGACGTGGGCAGCGACCACCTGATCGAGCGGATGGCGTGTTGCCTCGCTCTTGTACCCGTCATGGCAGAGTAGGCCGTCCCACGTGAAGATAGATAGGCAGGACCTCAAGGAGGGACAGCACGGGACTAAGATGCACATTCCAGTAGTGTTCCCTGATGTGCAAGACAGCCCGCTGTTCAGAGGTAAAGTGAGGGAGCTGGAGACAAACGTCGAGGCCCTAAGGGAGAGGGCAGCCAAGCTCATCAAGGGCGCAAAGAAGTACAAGGATGGGCTGGAGGATGCCTACCAGAGCACCCTCGCGTTTGCCACCTGCTTGGAGGTGAGGTAGCACCGGGCGTGTCTGTGCTGGCCGTCTGACTGTTCGGCTGCCAGCCCAGTCAGTTCTGCCTTCTCTAATTCCAATTGCTAGTAGACTTGCATTTGATGAATGCTTGACTGACGGAGATGCTGCTGCTGCTACAGGAGTTTTGTGGAGGGACGGACGAGGAGAGCGGGCTGCTAGGTAAGCAGTTGGACTGCAGTACGATAAACTGCCACGTGCTTGACGCGCAGGCGGATAGCAGGACATGGAACAGGCGCCAATACCACCACCAGCTGCTGCTGCTGCCGGTCCACATAGGAGTGGGGGTCGGGGATCAGGCAAGCTGTCTCGAGCGAGGCACAGGGCGCGCCGTCATGGGAAACCTGCAAACGATGGCTCTGCGCCCAAGCACCCTCACCTACTACCTGCGACCCATCTACAGCGTCTCTCAGAACATCGCTGTGGGACAGGTTGCCCTAAATCATGCTGGCACGTCGGCGTTGTGCAGGGGGGCCGCTGCTGACCAAGTTTGTCGGCTCCTTCCGGGAGCTTGCCTCCTTCCACGAGCTGCTGCGCACCCAAGTGGAACTCATCCTGGTGCGCTTGGGGTGTGCTCGGTGAACCAAGCTGTCAGAGAGAGTTAGAGTAGGCTTGGGTATTGATGGAGGGTCGTTCCTCGGTCAGGGGTTGGGGCGCAACCAGCATCAGCTGATTCCCAGGCATTTGGCCCACAGGCATCGCGGCCCGTTGTAGTTGGACTACCCTGCCAGATAGCCAAAGAGAGCCTGGGTTGCAGACTACCCTCTGGGCGCTTCGGACGTTCAGCTACCTTTTGAAACCATGGCGAGGAAGTAGTCTGTGAGGTGCGCCCTTAAGTGGTGCTTCTATGTGTGTGCGGCGCGCAGTGCGAGCGCCTGAACCACCACTGGACCCTGCTGACGGGCGAGGCCAAGGAGTGCAAGAAGAAGCTGGACAGGCGTAGCGCGGACTACGACAGCGCGCGGCTCAAGCACCTGGGACACAAGTGAGCCGGGCGATGGGAGGGCAGGGGGGTACCCAGTCTGGTAGGTACCAGGGGTGCCTCTTGGGCAGTGCTGGAGGGCCGGGCAGCTGAGGCTGCCAATGCTCAAGTGTGGCCTTGAGGTGATCGCGACAAAGGGTTGCTGGGCAGGCCAAGTGGGTGGGCGCAGCCTGAACAACATATGGGGCCATGGGCGAGGTGGCTCCAACCCAGTTCGGTTCCTCGTGCGCGTACCTGCCCGCCTGCCTGCCTGCCTGAGATGCGCGCTGGGGGGCGGAGTGCCGCTCACTCGCGGGGGGTGCCGTCCCGCCCTGCAGGAATGTGGGCGGCTGGAGCAGCAGCAGCAAGCACCCCGACAAGACGATGCAGGACCTGACGCTGGCCAAGTCAGCCGCGGAGGAGGCCCGCTTTGAGCTGGCACGCAAGCTCACAGAGGCAAGGCGGTTGCTTGGTTGAACTTACCTTGGCAGGTTGGAATGATTCCCCAGGGCGTGCGCGGCGGCTGGAGTCAGCGGCTGGGGAGCAAGGAGGGGGGTGTGATGCGCTTGCCGTGAAGGAGCCCCAGCGTGTGAAGGGGAGGGGTGTACGAGCACCTGCGTAGAACAGGAGGAGGGATGGCCAGCTCCATCGCGCTGATGCCATTCACATCCAAGGGACTGTGCTGTTGGGAAGGCCGCTTGGAGGGGGCTCACTTGCAGGGGGCCAGGGGAGCGTGGAGAGGCGCTGCCAGCATTATGAAGCAGCAATCCTACTGTGACTTGGACGGACAGTCTCAGAGCGGGCCGGTCACACTCGTGGCGTTGTGGCCGGCTGAACAGTATCGAAAACTTAGTACTTCCGCTGTCAGTTTCACACCAGAAACTCCAAAACTAGTTTTGTAACTTCCTTCTTTTACCTTTTTTACAATCCACGTGGTCAAGTAGGATGCTGGGTGCAGGTGGAGGGGCGCAAGCGGTACGACTTTTTGGAGGCTCTGGTGAGCAGCATGGACGCCCACGTGCGCTTCTTCGAGCGGGGCAGCCAGATGCTGGCGGGGCTGGGGCCGTACATACAGCACTCGCTGGAGGTACGGGGGGCAGGCCGGGCGGGCGGGCGAGCCGGCCGGGACACAGCATCCTGTGTTTGCGGGCGGCAGCTTCGCGGAGGGAGGGGAAGGATAGCAGGGGGGCGGGGGGGGGAGGGGGGGAGAAAGCATCTGTATTTTGTGAGCTAGGTACCCTGGGCCCTGGAGCTTTTTTGCAGCCTACCTGGGTTGTCGTCTCCTTCTGCGTCGAAGTAGCTTCAGTGACAACCAGCGACCCGGGTGGTGCCTATAGGGGTCCTGTGTGCAGAACTCCCATAAAGCCAGCCTTCACTTCGGCTCTCGTTTGCCTTGGGTTAAGTATCTGGCCAGCACGTCCGCATCCATGCCACACGCTTTGCCAATGCTAATTGAGATGATCGATTCCATGAATGCCTCATTGGTATCGTGACCAGCGGTCGTGAAGGGCCGGCTCTCCAGGGTATGGCCGGTGCTCTCCATGCGGGTAGCTGCGCGTCCTGACCCGAGTTCCTTGCCAGGGAGCTAAACCCTTGCCTCGCATCCCGGCAGGTGGTGGAGCTCCTGAAGAACGAGGCGGCCGGCAGCATGGCGTCGCTGGAGGAGGCCATCACGCAGCACCGACACACGGAGAGTGCCCGGGACAGCCTGCTGCAGGAAGCGGCCACCACCGGCGCCGGCGCCGCCGCCGTCAGCGGGGCGCTGGCGGCCACCAAGGGTGGCGGGCCACTCCAGATGACGGGTGGGTGCGGCACTGGCACGGCTGGTCTTGCCTGGTAGTTAAGGGGGTGCTGGTTCGGCGCGGTGGTTGGTTTGAGGGCGTGTGTGGGCGTGGGAGGGACGGCAGGGCAGGGCGCCACAGATGCCGGGGGATCTTCCCGGCATCTGTGGGTTTCTGTGTCTGTGCGTGTGGAGGTGTGTGCGGGTGGACTGGTGCTGGGCCCTTGCAGATGCTGGGATGCAGCACTCCCACTGGGTGGACGGCGGGTGCGAGCGCGCGAGTACTAGTGTGCTGGTGCGGGCTTGAATGCGTGGGTGTGTACAGGTGTGAGCGAGCCGGGGTGGGTGGAGGCGCGGCCCCTTGTAAGTGTTGGGCCAGGCTGTGTGGTGGTAGATGTGGATGGGCCGGTGTGGGCGCTGGCAGCGAGGGCACCAGAGGGCTGGCGGTGGGACACGATGGAGGCAGGGAGGGAGGGAGGGAGGGGAGGATCGTCCCCCGATGCGAGCACCTGCCCAGCTGGCTGGCAGTGCCACTCTGCTTACACACGTGTTTGTCAGGGGCTTCAGCGGGCCCTAGAGCAACCTGTGTCTCGCTCGCTGTGAGGCGTGGCCGGCCAAAGGCCGCTGTGTCATGGTAGTGCTAGTGTGGTGGGTGCAGCGAGCATGTGTCCAATCTAGAGCACTCTGTCGAAATCCACAGCAATTTGTGTGGGTGCAGCCAGCATGTCTCAGCTGGCTGCGGAGATGGAGGGTTACATACGGGCCACGCAGGCGTCCGGCGGCACACACATCACGGTGCTGAAGCAGGTGGGTGGGGGGGCGCCTCGTGCGGGTAGTTCTGCCCGACCTGGCGGGCTGGGGAGGGTGTATAGTTGGTTAGTTGTTGCTGTGGACCTTGCCGGCCTTGGTGCATGTGGGACGCGCCCTTGCAAGTGCTGTCCGCGTCAGGGTTGCGGCAGGCCCCTTTTGCATGCCAGTTGGAGCCACCTCCCTACATGCCACACAAGGATTGATAGCACCACCCGACACCTTCATTAGGCTTCCGCTATGATGGCCGCGCCGCCTGCCTGCCTGCCTGCCCCTGCTCCGCCCCGCAGGGCTACCTACTGAAGCAGTCGAGCAACTTCCGCAAGGAGTGGAAGCGCCGCTTCTTCGTGCTGGACTCCCAGGGCATGCTCTACTACTACTCAAACAAGGAGCGCAGCGGACGCGACAAGCGGCCGCAGAACACAGGTCCGTGCCGCGGGGCAGAACACAGGTCTGCACATGCTGCGGGGCCGGCCCGTGAGCTGATGCAGGGAACGGGGCAGTGGTGGGTGGCGGCGGTTGGCAGGGGGTGGGTGTGTGGCACAAGGGTTTGCGGATGCAAGCCGCCCCGAACAGTGAGATATACCGCAGATAGGGGTTGGCTGGCTCCTCAGAGGCCTGCCTCGAAGCTGGCTGACACGCACACACCCCCACCCAGTTGCCCTGGAGGGACCTGGAGGAACCTACGGAGGCAGCTAGCTACCTGACACACCCGCGCCCCACCCACCCAGACAGCACATCCACCCCCATACGCCTGCCTGCCTGCCCGCCTGCCTGCCTGCAGTGAACCTGCTGACCAGCACCACCAAGCCGGACGCGGAGGACCCCACGCTGCGCTACTGCTTCCGGGTGGTGTCCCCCGAGAAGGAGTACACCCTGCAGGTAGGTGCCCCTGGGCGCCCTCGGTGCAGTTAGAGGGTGCAGTGAGAGCGAGGCTGGGTGCGTTGTGTGTTGTGCGTGGGGTTGCAATAGTAGGCTGAGAGCTGGGTGCCTGGCTCGCATTAGCACAGGCTGTGGTTGTGTCCAATCTGCTGTGCGTCTGTCCGTTTGAGGGGTGCACACGTCAGCACGGCTCCACTATTCGCCAAACTTTGGATATGCCCCTTGCAAGCCGCCATGTACATGAGTCACCCCCGCTCTCCCGTGCTCTGCTTGCGTCAAGAGCGAGGCTGGAAAGTAAAAAGCGGGTGGTATCGCATGGGTAGGCGGAGGGAGCGCGGTGTCCACCCTGCCTGGTGGGCATGCTTCGAGGCAGGCAAAGTAGGAGTGTGCCGTCTTCCTTTCCTTTACCAGCAATTACCCAAGATGGTAGACAAGCGGTATGCAACGGCGCATGCATGCACTGATGGCGCAGGCCGAGAACGAGCTGGAGCAGCGGGAGTGGGTGGAGGCCATCCAGGGCGTGATCGCCTGCCTGCTCAACGGCGCGCTGCAGCCGGCGCAGCTGCCGCGCACGCCCGCGCGGCCCACGCACTCGCGCAACAGCAGCGCCGGGGGCGCGCTGGAGGCGCTGGGGGCGCTGGCGCTGGGGGGCCCCGGCATGAGCGGCGGGCCGCTGGAGGCGGGAGTGGTGGCCTCGTCCATTTCAGGGGGGCTGTCGGCGAGGTCGCTGTCGGAGGCGGCCACGCAGGGGGCGGCGGTCCAGCCGAGCGAGGTGGGTGCAGGGGGCGGGAGCCGTGCCAGTGACTTGTTGGTTTGTCGGGGATTGGTGCGGCAGGGGTGGGTGGGTGGGTGGGTGCTGGTGATTCATGGCAATGCCCGGCTGTGCCTGGCTGTGCTGCACTGGGAACGCTGGCAACACTGCCTCTAGCGACAGCTGCCCTACTGTAGCATCCCTACGCAGCTCTTGGTACATAGGGTAGATTCCCAGCCGCTGGATGAGCTTTAATCCATGACACTTCCTCAGGCCGCTGGCTCCTTCCTGGGTCACCTGCAGGGCTCGATAAGCTCTGGCACCCTGCGCCCCATGCCCTCCGGCCACCTGCCTGGCCTGGCATCTCCGACGCAGCAGCAGCAGCAGCAGCAAGGGGGTCCAGCTGCGGGCACCGCCGGCGGGCTGCCCGCGAGAGCGGGCCCCGGCGGCCGCCGCCGCTGGCACCGCCCTGGCAAGTGCCTGGCAGCGGCCGCACAGCGCGGGCGCGG
>BBXU01003090.1:0-10620 GCA_001598975.1 Parachlorella kessleri
CCACCACACACACCCGGAAGCCCATCCACACACCGCTCCCTTTCCTGGCAGCCCCCACCTCTTCTCCATGGCCTCGCACGCCGGGTACTGCACCGCGACATACCCCCCCACAACGCTCCCTGACAGCCAGGCAGCCCCCACCCACCCACCTCTTCTCCATGGCCTCGCATGCCGGGTACTGCACCGCGTCCGCCATGTTCACATGCAGCGTCGCATTGATCAGCTCCACAGCCTCCGGCTCCATCCACGTGTTCACAAAGGTCTACAAGGCATCAAGAACCCAGAGTAGCACTATGTACCATGAATGATGAAGCTCAAGCAGCGGTTATGCCCTTGCAGTTTGGGGGAAAGGGAAGAAGAATGGTGACAGCAATGCTCCTACATGTGCTTGGGCGTGTGAGAGCCACAGTTCCCCCTTGAGCATGCTGCCGCAGGCTAGGGATGTCCTGGTGCTGCCCTGGCTCAGAAGCCACAAATGCCAGGGATGACTCAAGCAGCGACTCACACAGAGGTTTGTGCGGGGCGGCTGGTTGAAGGCCAGCATGTCTGTCACAATCTGGCGGGCCATGTAAGCAGCCATCGTCTTCTGCGGGAACCTGCAGTCGCCAGTCAGCACTAACTGCGTTGCGCACAAAGCAGCCGCATCCTTCAAGCCACAGGGGCCAGGGACTGCAAACCAACGCCTCAGTTCATCCTGCCATCACTTCTTCTACAAAAGATTTGTTTGGCTTCTGATCCAGTTTGAGCACTGATGCTGGCCAGAAACTTAGGGTCCTAACAAGGGAACAGCAAAGGAGTGCGGTGGCACCTCCGGCTGTGCCCGGCTGCGTGTTGAACTGGACAAAATCAAGGGGGTCTTGTTGCAAATGGCTTACTCCCTGGGCGCTGGCTTGATTGCCAGGGAAGTGGCGTATGGGGACTCAATGAAGCTGCAAGCACAGATAAAGTAGCTGCTTTTTAAGGGATTGCGTGTCTTAACCTTATGTGGGCTGCCGGCCCAGGGCTGCCTTGTAGTCCCACCTAGGCTCCTCATCGCTATAGCCGTCGCTGTCACCCATCTGGCCCTGCTTGTTTGGGAGGACTGACCCCGCTGCTTGCTCCACTGCCTTGGCTGCGCCTGACAGCATCGTGATCGCAGGGTTTGGAAAGCAACGCCTTGGATAGGGTTAGAGAATAGAGGCGGATGAAGAATAAACAGATACTAGGTCTGGGAGTTGCTGGTCCTTGCATCTTGGCCCTTGCAGAGGCCCCCATCGATATGCCGACTTCTCCCCAGCGTTTACAGCAGCTCCGCCCGCGCCCAACCAGCTAGTTCAAACCACGATCAACCCTGCCAGCATTCAATATTTTAAAATTTTTTGGTTTTCCTTCAATTTGTTGGGCTCCATGCCTTACTGGGCAGGTGAGCATAGATGTGTCCATTGCCGCACACCTGTAGCGATATGCTGTCATGGATGTTATCCGCATACTTCGAAGGCCACCTTTGCTCTAGACAAGAGGTGCCCAGAATCAAGCCCAGACTCTGACCAGACTGGCCGGATTAGTATATGTCCCCCCGCCAGCGCCCGTTTGAAGGCTGAAGAACTTGTCCTGTCCCTCCACGGGCCGAACTTAAACCCCTGCTAGATGCCCAGCGGAAGTTAAGGTCGTACTGCATCAACACGGTCCGCATCCCTACTTCGTCCCTGAGGAATCCGTATCCGGCAAGACAAGAACCAAATCACCCTTGGTCCGTCTAAGTCTAGGTGAGAAAGCTGTGATGTCGGCCCTTGTTCTAGCTTGGTTGCTCGCCCGTTGATGTTGTCGCTCATGATGGTGAACAGGGTCCCCTAGATGCAGCCGCGGGCCAGTCCACTGATTGTGAAGCGTCCTTGCCTGCCTGCAGGTGCTCGGAACTGCGATGCCAGTTCCAGGAATCGGCAAGTTGGTCGGCGTGAACTTCGGAGACAAGATTGACGAGCATGTGCTCCCCGTGTTGGACAAGCTCATGGACAAGCTTGCTGCCGGGGTAACCAAGGCCAAGAAGAAAGCCAGAGGTGGGTGTCGGTTGGCTGACGGTATGCTAGCAGCACTGTCAGAAGCCTACTATTTTTATGTGTTGAGCATATGAGCTGGTTGGGGTGCACCAGCCAGTGCTGGTGTGACGCCTGCAAGGGCTGTGCGATATGCAACATTGTATTCAACCAGTCCTAGTCTTGCCCACCCGCCCAGCGCTGCCCCTGCTTCCTGTCTCGCAGGCCTGCTTGGCGGCGACCCCAACAAGCCGCCCAGCGCCAAGAGCCTCGAGAAGGCGGAGCGCAAGCGGCGGCAGCGGCAGCAGTGGCATGCCGAGAACCAAGAGATAGCCCGGCAATGTGCCAAGAGGCTGGCACCCCAGCGATCCCCGGCCCCTGCGGCAACTGCCATCTGCCCTCACAGGCCTGCCTGCAAGCAGCCCGCAGCAGACCTGCCTTGCAGCAGCGAGAGCATGGAGGTGCCCTGCATCAGCAACACCCTTGCCGACCCCTGCCAGGCTGCCTGCCAGCTCACAGAGGAGGCCAGCTGTTACCAGATCGTGTTTGAGCCCTGGTGCTGTCAGCTGGCGGCAGAGCCGTCTTACAGCCAGGCTATGGGAGAGCCAAGCCAGCCTGCAGAAGAGCCATGCACCAGCAGCAACACCAGCAGCAGCAGTGGTCAAAGCTTGATTGTGCCATGCTGCAGCAGCATCTTGGAGCAGCCCAGCCAGCCGCCGCAGGAGCCGACCCTGGCCCACTACATTGGTGAGGCGTCCAGCTGTGACCAGCAGGAGAAAGCTGTAGCCTGCAGTGAGGCATCTGCTGAGGCCAGGGCCTTGGCAGAGCCGGCTTGCTGGAATGCCAGCTTGGAGGAGCCCAGCTGCAGCCAGCCTGCCGAGGAGGCGTGCTGCCGCGCACCGTCCCAGAGCCTGTGGCCCAACATCATCTGGCGCCAGGCGGACAGGACAAGGCACAGCCACCTGAGGAGCGCGTCCTGCCGCTCGCTGCTGGCGCTGTCGGACCGGTGCTGCCGCGTGGGCGTGGTGTACCGCCACTGGACCGGCTCCCTGTCCTACACCTGCTAGCTTGCCAGCACCAGCGCTTGTCACCTGTGGGTGTTGACGATACTTTGAGGAGCGCTTAGGCCACTGTAATTGTTGCGGCCAGTATGCGAGCCTACTGGTGTGGACAGGAAGGCTGTCCACCCTAATATTGCTCCTCGCCGTGAGGCGCAGCATTAGCTTACCTTGTGCGTTGGAGTGCTCCACCGTGGTTTTCAAACCACTGTACTTGAACCGTGCTGAACGGACGGTCCTCCCAAATCGTTTTCAGCCTCGTGAAATGAATTGACAAGATAAATACAAGAGAACTGACAGCAACAGTTCAGTCATCACTGTCAGGCAAGACTCCTGCTCCATAGCTTCGTGGGCTACAGCTCTTCCTGAAGAGACTTCTACTGCCGCTCAACCTATGGCAGCTTCCAAAGCATACTTTTGCAGGCCATTGACACTTCACAGCTGGACTTCCCTGACTGATGAAATATAAGCAAGTCAGGCAGCGAATCAATGCAAACCATACAGCATGCTGCTCTCAGGTTACCTAGACAACCTGCATGTTTCATGCAAAAAATCTGCACTGAAGTGCACAGCAACTGTCAGTGTGAGAAGCTAAGTTTAGCCACTTCACGCCTCCGTGATAGCATTCACAAACCTGGTGGGCTGCGATTGCAAGTGCCCACAACTTCGTTGAAGCCAGTGAGTCCAACTGCAATGTTGACGTAGCCTCTTTGGCAGCGACCATATTGCAAGGTGGCGACCAAACCAAGGTCAGGACGTTCGACATATGTGCCAGGCAGAATGATTATTATTACATTGCGTGCCATCCTAGGCATAGCCGCAGATGGGTGTGTTTTGCGTATAATCATTATTTGCTAATAAGCAAAGTTGGCAAAAGGGTGTTAGGCAGCATGCACGCAATGTAATAATAATCATAATGGACGTCTGCCTTCGTTGGGCTCAAGGCTGGCACCCTCCCCAACAGGCTCTCAGTGCGTTAGTCTCCTAACCCTTGCAGCTCAGAGCTCTGCAGTATAGAACATGGTATAGAACCGGCTTGTCTCCTTGCGATCTGTAAAGGAGTTGCCCGGGTGGCACGCCTGGCTTACCACTTCCCACATGGCAAGCTTGGGTTCAAAGTTGTTTTGTTTCTCATGTGCAGTGCCTGCTTGCTTTCGCGCGGGCGTTGCCATCCTTGCGCCTTCGCTGCGCCATCTGGCAAGGCCTTGTCGGACCAGCTAGATCCCTGTCATGACCGCTAGATTATACACCCTGACTAAAAGCACGATAGCTGGTGACGTGCGGAGCTTTGGCCAGTCAAGATCGCATAGATTAGCATGACAGACAAGTGCAAGACCACCCCCTGTCTTGCCTCATATCTTCAAGCTTGAATTTCTTCAGGTATTGTCCAATGCGACACGCCACAACCGGACTTGACCACCGGGACCAGCTCCTTCCCGCCCCCCAGCGGAGCTGCCAGACGGCAAATCGAGCCAGACGGGCGCATGTCCTGCCCACTAGGCCGGTCTTACCAGCGGTTCAAACCTCACTCTGACCGTGCGCAGGGTCCTGTACCTGCTGTTTTGAACTCGCCAAGGTTTGTCACATCCAAGGCTGCTTCCATGGCACAGCCCCTGACAGTTTCCAGCAGTCTGCCGCAGAACCTGATAGATATAATCCTCCAGTCGCGAACGAAATGGTTAGAGCCTCCCGATGTTGCGCAACTCCTACATGCCGGCTCGCTTGCACGGGAGCTGTCACTGGTATGCACGGAGCCAGCACTCCAGCCGGCAGGTATGGACCAAGTCTGGCTGTGTGCGTGGATACGGGCCGGCGCTGGGTGTCCTATCCACGTGTGTCGACCTGCTATACGTCGCTGTTATATACTGCCCGGTTGAGCGGCGGTCTTGGGGATCATGGCCCACACCATGTCACCGTCCGCTTGCTTGTATGTTGGGGGCAGGCAGCACCCATAGGGCAAAACTGTCTGCAGTGGTCTATGGCCAATAGGATCAGGCATGTCTGTTGAGGTTGTAGCAGTGAAGCACCGTACCAGCACCCCTTAGTCAGTGCTAGTCTCCGGGTGTATGCAGGGGGCAGCCTGTACCTCTTTGACAAGGCAGCCTGCCGCAACTTCCGCCAGGACGGGCACAACTGGGAGAAGAAGAGCGACGGCAACGTGAAGGAGAACCACATGAAGCTGAAAGGTGCGCCAGGCGACCCACACAGCACAGCACAGACTTCCCCCGGTTGAGATGAGGTAGCCCTGTGAGCGTTGGTCCTGGCTTGCCCTTTCTTGGCCCGGGTCCTCAGCCGTTCCCCTGCTTGCCCCGCCTGCAGTTGAGGGTGTGGACAGGATCAACTGCTACTACTCCTACTGCCGCCAGCAAGGCGGGCAGGTGAGGCTGCCGGCCGACTGCTGCCCTGCCAGGTTGGCCGCCCGCCAAGCATGTCCACAGCGCAGTCGTTGCATGTGTCCCCCACCACACCGTCGCATCGTCCCTACCCCCACCGGAAACCTCTTGCAGACTTTACACCTCCCTGCGAGGATTGCCCCCCTGCTTCAACCCTGCCTTTCCATGTGCTGCTACAGGCCGCCGCCCAGCTGCCCCTCACCCGCCGCAGCTACTGGCTGCTGGGAGGCGAGGACGACGGCCTGGTGCTGGTGCACTACCTGCGCAGCGCCAAGAAGGGCAGCAAGCGGCACCAGCAGCTGCTGCTCCAGCAGCAGCAGCAGCAGGGGCAGCAGCCGCAGCAGCAGCATGGGAGCGTCCTGGGCAAGAAGGCCGCGCAGGCAAGCAGGCGTTGCCCCCGGGGAGGCTTCGAGGGTTGTAGAATTTTACCGTGTGGGTGCCGTGTGCTGGGATGGGTGGTTCACTGTAGGGAATGCAGGTGGCTGGTCAGGCCTGGTGCCCTCCCGGTGGCCGAGCGGTACAGGGCTTGCTGCTGAGCGCGGTTGCCACCCTCATGTATAATGTCAGCTTAGGCGGAGGACATGTTCATTTCTGGCTCCAAGCCGGCTTGCCTAGCTTTGGCCATGCATGGTAACAGGGGTTGTGAGCCCTGTTGGTGTGTAATTTGATATGTTTTCATGACTTGCAGGTGGTAATGCAACCGATTTGCCTGCAGGCGGACAAGACGCCCGTGTCCCACCGGCACCGCCGCAAGCCGTCCCTGGATGAGGCCTCGGTGGCGTCTGCGAGGAAGAAAGCGCGCTCAGAGGCAGCAGCGCCAGCGGTAGGCAAACCTTGGGTGGTTGTTTTCCTGTTGGGAAGCAGACAAGATTGGGGTAGCAGTTGTTCCGTTAGAGGGGGTGCCGCTGGCAGTAGTTTGGTCTGTTTCCACTGTCTCCACTGCACCGTTGCATCGCCGCTGCCTATCACCGGATACGTTCTCGTCTGGACATGCTGGTCTAGGTGTACATACACAGCCCCACAAATACACAACCGTTGTGATATATGCCAATCACTTGTGTTCTGCCTTCAGCCGCGCTTGTGTTCAGCTGAGCTGGCTGTCCTGCTTGCAGGCCTGCCCCGCGGTCAACCGCACACCCTTGCATCAGGTGGCGCAGCCGCGGCAGGTGCGCCGGCGGCAGCAGCAGGCGCAGTACGCTGAGCGGCTGTCGCCAACGCAGTCATCCCCAGACCCGGCTGCAGCAGCAGCGGCGGCGGCAAGCCCAGCCGGTGGCCGGGAGGCCCAGCTGGCGCAGCCGCTGACTCAGCAGGTGGCTGCAGAGGCCAGCCTGGCAGGTCGTGCGCAGCAGGCAAGCCCTGCGGTGCAGCCAGTGCAGCCCCAGCTGCAGCAGGAGCAGCAGGTGCCCATGCTTGAGGAGGACCACCCGCTCCTGCTTGAGGTTGAGCTACCCTGGAGCAGCATGGCCGCCGCGCCGCCCGCTGCCGGCGGCGGCGTGCACGGCAGCCAGCCGTGCCATCAGCGGCGGCGCAGCGGCGGCGCCTGCGCGGCCGCGGCCTCCTGGCGGGAGGAGTGCGGGGTGAGTGCTGAGGAGATCACTGGCAGGGGCGTTGGGGAGCCTGCGGCCATGGGCCTGTGAGGCTTGCTGCACACCTTATGCGTTGTCGCATGGAAGCCCCTACTGGGCAGCTGGCGTATCCTTGCACCTTCCCAGGGCAGTATGGGAAGTGAGCGCCCTGGCCCTGAAAGCCCACCCGTTACGTCTCGCCACTTGCTGTCACCTGCCAGCCTGCAGTAGGCGTAAAATCAATTATCTACCTCATTTATTTATTCATTTGTTCATGTATTGATTCTTGTATGTATTTATTATGTTTTGCTTTGCCTGCCTGCAGGAGGCCCACTGGAAGCTGGAGCTGGCATTCCTCTCCTGGAGCTTGCCGGAGCCCCCAGCAGCCGCCACCGAGCTGCCAGAGCAGCAGCAGCAACAGCCGCGCTTGACTGCCCCCCACGGCGGTGCCTATCTGGGGAAGGTGGTCGATGAGGTGCGGCCCGCCGGTTTGCCGGCCGGCGCGGACCTGCTGCACTCGATGGGCTCCCACGGCGGCGGCTGGATGGACGACTGGATGGCGGCCAGCGCGCTCGATGGCAGCGGCCCAGCGCGCAGCATGGACGGACTGCTGGTGGACTTTGGCAGCCTGGCGCTGGACCTGGTGGCGCGGCCCCCCCTGAAGCCGCAGCAGGCTCAGCAGCAGCAGCCGGCCAGCATGCGCAGCGTGTGGCAGCGGGCGGCCAAGCGGGCGGCGGCGGCGTGCAACCTGCGGGACTACTTCCAGCAGCAGCAGCAGCAGCCTCAGTTGCAGCCTCAGGGGCACCCGGGTCAGCAGGGAGTTGGCGGCTCCTAGATGGATGGGTGGGCTTCGATCTGACTGGCGTCAAAGGGAATGCATGTGGCAGCAGGATGGCAGGAGCCCTGCGATAGCCAATGGGATGTGTCAACCATGTGACGCATGAGCATTTCATGAGGGTGGCAGATGTTTGCGGTAGAATAGTGAGTGTGGAATGTGTCTGGGGTACATAGGACGACGAGCCCAGGGCCCTGATTGAAGGGCCTGGCAGTTGACAACCCCAGGCTTTACTCAACCTGGCAGGGCACTGAGTGCCAGAGCGTAGCTATCCCTGTGGGTATGGACGGTGGCTCACACATGGCATACAAGGGACTAGGGGCCCAAGAGTCTCTGGGTGTTATCACGCTGGGTGTTGACTTGAAAATCAATGCAGTGGGGCGGTCCCCAGGTGCACTGCTGAGGTGGTTGGCTGGCCATGCGGACTGCGCTAGGAACGTGTGCCTGACAAGGCAGGATGATGATTACCTAACAAGGGGCTGGCCTGCAGTTTTGTGGGTGCCAGCCGGCGGTGTCTAGGCTGTGGGCAATTCTTGAAATCACTGCGCAGGTGGGTGTTGTAGTTGCAGGCGTAGGCCTCTGAAGTTTTTCCTTCATTATGGTGGCTGGCCTGCATTGCGCCATTCTGTTTGACTCGTGCTTTGAAAGTTATCCTGCAGTTATGTTGGACTTTATGTAATTGCATAAAACAATTTTGTGTACATTACCGTGAGGTGTTAGCGCACGGGGGCAGTGCAAGATGCTGTTGCCCGATCAGGTGGTTGCTTCCCTGTTTCTGTACGAGTGGTGGCATTGCTGGTGGGTGTGCTGTTGCATGTTGTGTGAACCCATTCTTTGTGTGCATGCGCCCGGCATCGCACTGGTGTACTTGCATTCCCTGGTCGCTGTCGAGTTGGCACTACGGGATGGGAACTGATTACCACATGATTTGTTGCATTTTCTGGGCTCAGCCCGGCTGGCGGTATGCACGTTGGATGCTGTCGATGAATCACAACCTCAGGTTTTCCATGCTGCTGGCAGGCAGGGTCTTAGTAACGCATGTAAAGAGCCGCGGCTTCTTCCTGGATGCTCATCCTACCGAGGGCCTCCCACTCCGCTTGCCTAACTGCCAAGAATGCCCGCACCAGTGTCGCTCCCAGGGCTTGGTCCAAAGCTTCCCGGAAGGCTGCAGCAGCAGGGAAAGGCATCACGCTGCATTGTGTGCCCTGCTGCTTGGGTGGCTGAACCCCAACAAGGTCTGTTGTTGGTCTATACAGCTGCCACACCAACCGGGGAAGATTGCTTCGCTGTCGGACACTCCAGTACCCCTGCGCTATACCATATCTCCACATGAGCCCCTGCCTGAGCCTCAGTCAGTTGGTCATTCACGCTTCCCACAGCACGGGCCAAGCCTGTGCCCTAGGGGCTTCAGGATCAACAATGGCAAGACTCAGGCTCATTCTGCATGCAACCCTGTCAGCCCAGTATCCCAATACCTCATCCCTGCTCGCATTCCCTGCCACTCTCAATAAATCAAATAGGCTCAGAACTCAGGCGAGACCCAGGAGCATATATGCATTCAGCCCAGCCCTCAGGGCAGCTGTACCCTACCTCCTCTCTGTTAGCACAACCTGCCACCCTTACCAATACTATATGGAGACCTCATGCCTGCTTGGCATGTGCCACAGCACGGTGCCTAACCCACCTGTGTCACTCTGCATGGCTGCTAGGGCTTCCCCAAGATCTGCTGGGAGACGCCTGATGCCGAGCTTTTCTCGCTCCTGCTCTGCCAGCTTGCCTGCCGAGGGTGATGGAGTTGAGCAGCGCAGCCATGAACCCACACGCTTTGTGAGCAGCCACCCATCATTGCAGGAGCCTAAGTGCACAGCCCACCTCGCAACCCTGCCTTGCCTGCTGCCCTGGAACCGCTTCAAACCCAAGTCCCATCTCCCACCACGTGTGCATCATGAGCATCCCATATGGCATGCGCCAGGGCACACAGCCGTGTCGCCAGGGCTTCGCCAGGGTTGCTCACCTGGATCAACCCTTGCGGGCGCAGGCAGTTTGAGCCCCCGCCTGATGCCTGACATGCCTGCTGTGACCAGCGCCGCCAGTCCTAGGTAGGGGTTTGCGGTGGCGTCAAAACACTGCACACACCTCCACAAGAACGACGTGGAGAAGATATCCTTGAAGCCCTTTGTAAGCTTGGTGACATTACTAGGATGGCATGTTGGAAAGCTGCAGCCTAGAGTCCAGCAGCCACAACAAGCCGTGTGGTTACATAATGATGATGTGGTGCAGCACGCTACAACAAGCCCACCCGCCAACCGCGCTAGCAAAGCCCACGCTTCATCAACGCAGTTGTTTCTCCTACCTCAAGACCACACAAGGCGGGGCCTGCACTTACCTTGAGCTCACAGTTGTACGAGACAAGGCTGCCAGGGCTACTGGCCAGGCGTAGAGCTGCCTGCAGCATGCGAAGCCGCAGCACCCTTGAGGCACCTGACCTCAAGGGCCTTGACATAGTCGGCAGTTGGGAAGTAAAGTTTTGATGCGGCACCATTGGAATGAGCAGCTTCTGGTGACAAACAGTACAACCCACCTCTCTGTTCTGGACACCCCAGCACTGGTAGGCGCCGCTCCAGCAGGAGGGCTGAAGCCGCCTGCACAGCGCAGCAGGCATGAGCAGCTTGCCTGCTGACAGGGGCTGGCTTTTACGCGCTTCCACCTACCACTGGGGCCCCTATCCTAATACTGCCAGATGATGGACAGCACATG
>BBXU01003091.1:0-34702 GCA_001598975.1 Parachlorella kessleri
ACTGGGACTCAGCCTACTGGACCGCATTCCCAACTCTGTCATACTAGCACACTGTGGGCAGCAGCCAATTAAGGAGCAGCTAAGGCTCCAGCGGCTGCTCTGGCTCGGACACCTGGTTCGCATGCCTGACACACGCCTGCCCAAGCTAGCCTTCTTCAGCCAACTGGCGGAAAAGCGACCGCGGGGGAGGCCCATTGTGCGGCTGAGGGAGGAGCAAGCTGCGGGCGGATGTGCATAGCAAGGGCATAGCAACCTCGTGGCGGCGGCTGGCTGTTGATAGAGCAAAGTGGAACGAGACTGTGCGGCAGGCCAAAACCTGAACTAGCTAATCATAAAACAGACCTGAACATGACTATAAACTGGCCAAACTACTGACCTCATTGCCTCTTTATTCCCCCTCTCTTGTCCCACATATTTGTATGTTTTTGTGTCCTAGTCTTAGGTTTTTGCGCCAGACACGACGCATCTACGGCACTGTCTGCTGCTGTGGGAAGCGTTATTGATTGATTGATTGATTGATTGATTGATGGACAGCAGGGTCTGCTAGTATATCAGGTATCTAAGCTACATTCCGTCCACCGCCCATTGGCTCACTACTGGCTGCCCCACGCCCGTCCCTTGCCCCCCTACCCACCGATAGCTATTGGGGGAGGGCGTCGTCAAGCACAGTAGGGCGGGCAGGTGGTCCAGCACCCCCGCAAGGAAGGCCTCGCCGGTTGGCGGCAGCTGCAGCAGCTGCTGCCTGCCCTGCCCAGAGCTTATTGCAGGCCGGCCAGCTGGCGCAAGGAGGTTGCTGTCGCCCTGTAAGGAAGCAGTGGCAGGGAGCAATGACATTGCATCTCCAGCACCACATGGCTGCTCATGAAGCCAGAATATGTTTTGAAGGGTGTCCGTCCTCGGTGGTGTATGTCAGCGAGACAACCTCCTTTTGCAGGGCTGGTACATTTAGGCCCTCCCGCCAGACCCCAGTCATCCAAGAGAGCCCACCTGCCACACGCTGAAGTGGACGTGGCAGCCATTCCCCGCTGCGTCTGGCCACAGCTTCGGCAGGAAAGATGCGAGTAGACCATCGCTGGCTGCCACCCCAACAATTGCCTCCCTCGTCAGTAGCGCTTCATCACACGCCTGCGCACACAAGTGCAGGGCTGCCTGCCTCAAGTGGTGGGCAGCAGGGGGTCTGCCCAGGTTGGGGGGGTTGCCCAGGCCTAGTACAGCGTTACATGCAGGCAGCACAACTCCTCATGTGGCAGTAGGGGGGACACAACCGCCCGGCTTGTGAGGTGCGGCCAGGACCAGAGTCACGCCCATGCAGCAAGTCCAGAGCTCAGGTTCAGGGGCCAGCGGGCTCGCCTGGATGGCATCCCGGTAGCGCACCGCCACCTCAAACTGGCCAGGGGCAGACTCGGGGTGCACCTGCTCCACCTCGATGCCCAGCCCATGCAGCGCCTCGCCCAGCGCATCCAGCACTGCAGCGTGCAGGGGGGGGGCCTGGGGTTAGTAGTATGGGTGGCAGCTAATGCGAACAGGGAGTGAGAGCTGGACTGCACAGACAGGATCCTGGATGCAGGATGAGCCTGAGTCTTGCCTGAGTTCTGAGCCAGTACTTGGCATGGGGTTATGTTGCGACCATCCTGGAGGGGTGCCCTCGATGCATATGTGAGCGCTCTGAGGCTGCCAGATGCCAGGTCCGCACACATATGCCCACAGTGGTAGCGTGGCACGTGAACAGCCTGGAACACAAACGAGCGGCTCTGCAGCACCGCAGAGCACACGTCCAGCCCTATCACAACCTTCGGCGGCGGCATCCAGCGCCGACGACTGGCAGTAGTTGGACTGGTCCAGGGGCGCCGGCAGGCTGCCAGGGCGCTGCTGTGCCTGCTGTGACTTCTTGTGTAGCAGCACAAACTCCGACTCGAAGCCTGCCTTGATGGTCAGGCCGTGCTGGTCCTGGGCCTGGCGCAGCACCCTGGCCAGGGCAGAGCGTGGGCAGCACTCCCAGGCGGGCCCTGCAGGCGTCATGGGAGTCGCAAACAACTTGTGGAAGGACACCACCTGGTGCTGTTGTAATCGACCGGCCTATGCCTGTTGGGTATTGGCGGACCACGTCTTCCCATGTCAGGGCATGTTGCAGGACCTGTGGCGCTCAGCCAGCACACTTGCAAGCCCATGCCGGCAAAGGCTGCCCAGCTTTTTGACAAGGCCGCAGTCATCATTTTGGTCGTCACGACCACCTTACCTGCAAGGTCGTCCTCCTGGAAGGAGTGTACCATGGCAATGGCGTGGCCCGGGTGCCAGGGCAGCTGCCGCACCGTCCCCGCCACCGGCACCAGCCGCATCTCGCCCACGGGCGCGGCAGCGGGGTCCTGGGGTGGCGCGTCGGCATGGGCTGGCAGGAACATGCAGGAGTAGGCGCAGCCCAGCCCTGTTCTTGTCAGCTCGTCCCAGCGGGCGGCGGGGACAACCCTGGCACACGGGGCCGAGGAGGGTTTTGTCTGAGCTTGTTGCGGAGCTCAGCTCTGGCCCTCGCAGCCAGCCCAGGCAAAAGAGCTAATCACTGCTGCTTCAGGAGCTCCTTTTGCAGAGGTAATAATGGTAACAACCCCAGAGGGGTCACCTGTCCCCTGATTGGACCAAGCTATGATGCTGGCCGCGCAAGCAGCAGCTCTACAGGCACCGCAACCCTTGAATGGCACCTGACACGCCTGATGCCCGCTGCATCACACCATAGCAGCCTCAGCCACTTCCAAGAGGACGCATGGCTGCCAGGCTTCCCTGCTTGCTCCTCTGCCACTGCACGCACCGCACACAAGTTTGCTCTTGGCACTGCGCCAGGCTGAGCGCCCCAGCTTGCGGGCCATACAAAAGTGTGCAAATAGTGGTGGCCCGCAATGACGTCATCAACACTATCCAGGCAGAGGGCTTGAGCGCGGCTGCACTTGCATAAGTTTAACACACAGCGGCCATGACAGCTGCTGATGGCTTGGAATTAGGAACGCCTTCCCAGGTTTGCAGGATCCCAGGACTGCAGGACCATGGACTATAGCCAAACAAGTTTTTAGCTGCTATGCAACAGGATTTCAGCAAAGGCTCCTTCTACTAACCTAGGGAATGGTCAGTGCCGCTCATCTATTGTATTAAACCAGTCCTGCGAAGCACCTGCTATCTTTCGAACGAACCTTCACAAGACTTGCTGTGGGTCTATTGGGCAATCCAGATACGTGATCACTGTTGATCACAAACCGCCTAGGCGCGCCTCTACCGTCACTACTTTTGGGAGTCCGCGCGCACACCAATGCACAAGAGCTTGGACAGAAAGGGATAATAAGACACAGCGAGCTTCGTTCTTTAGCAGTTCCATACCATTCACGTTCATGATGGGCAGCGAGGGAGCAACCGTGGTGGGCGTGCCTGTTACGGACCCTGCCACAGTATTCCTGCAAAACGAACTCACCCGGTACAGAGAAGTGCAAGAACGTGTATCCAACCTTCAAACCCTGCAGGCAAGTCCCGTTCCCAAGTTCGTACAGTCCCTTGCGGGACTGCCAGTGCATTCGTTCACTTGGTTAACCTGGCTATTAAGACTGTCACGCTCTCCATCACCTCTTAGGCAAGCCAGCAGGTGCCTTCCCCGTGTTTGCAGGTCAACTCCAAGCTCTCTAGCACAACAGCAGCAGTGGATCGGTTCAGCTCCAAGCTGGAAGCAGAGCAGGAGCTGTTGCGCCAGGTAGTGGCGGAGGAGCAGAAAGAAGAGAAGCTGGTGGACAAGTTCAGCAACCACTACGGCTGCCAAGCCTTCTTCCTAGGTGTGCCCAAAGGCAGGAAGCAGACTGTCTGGCTCCCAACTGCCTGCCAGTTAACGTGTAGGGTGTTTGCATCCTAACAAGCCAAGCGGTCGCTGCACAGTCCCAACTCTTGGGAGAGGTGTGAGAGCCCTTGGCACGCCAAGCAAGCTTGGACCTGCACCATACAACACCAGCAACCCCAAGCAGTGAGCATCCTTATGGCACGATCGGTTTCTGGCTGCAGGGCAGAAGCGCAAGCAGGAGAAGGTGTCTCAGCATGCCGAGCTCCTGAGGAAGCATGAGGAGCAGCACGCGGCCTGCGTGAAGCGTATTGAAGCCCTGCAGCAGTCGCTAGCACAGGCGCGGGAGGAGCGGGCCCAGTGGCAGGGCAAGGTGTGTGGGATTGGTTGCCAGAAAGCATGGGGAAGGCTGCCGTGTTATACCATTTTGGTAGCTTGCCATCCCCAGGCCCTGCCCCTTGGGCTAGAGCAAGTGCACTAAATAAAACCTCCACCTTGGCTGGGGGTGGCATACATGCACCATGCGAGGGTGTCTCTTACGGCAGTGCAAGCACTGCAGGCCCTTCTGCCTTGATGTTATCGGCCTCATGTGCTGTACAAGACTTTGGGCGCCTGCCAAGCAAGCTCATAGCCAGAACATGCCTTAGCTGCTGGAGACTGCTAAATGTCATCCTGGCACCCTACATGGCAGCTCCTTGGTGACAGGCGCCTGGTTGGGTGACTGCTGCAGGTGAGCGAGCTGCAGGGGCTGCAGGCCGATGCCGCCTCCCTCCTCGTCACCATGTTCTCGCGCCCACCTTGGACCAGCGACCCCACCCTGTCGCCCCTCCTTGCGGAGGCCGCCTCCCTGCACAGCCAGGCGGCGTCAGCACAGCAGACGGCGGGCATCTACCGCACCGCGCGGGCGGAGCTGCAGGCGGGGCTGGGGATGTGCCACCAGGCCGTGGAGCTGCTGCAGCAGGCGGGCTGGCTGGGGCGGTTCGAGATGGGCATGGTGAGCCGATGAAACCGCCCGAAGGAAGGCAATGTTAAACAGGAGGTGGTGGTGGTGCTGCAGCAGGGCTACTGGCACGTGCGGGTTGCGATGCCAGAGAGGCCTGGCCGTGCCTTTAAATAGAGGTCCTATGGCCATGAGGATATCATGGTGATACTCCCTCTCCACCTATCAGAGGTGCCACCCCTGGCCCCACTGAGCGCTGCTCAGCCTGCGTTGTCGCAGCACATGGCCACCTTGCGTAAGGAGAAGCACCCATTCCTTCTTCTCTCAAAGATGACAGACAAGAACAAGTCGCAAAGGATCTATTCCCTGTCTCTGCCTTTGGGCCTGCAGGACTTTGGTGCGGCCATGATGGACCCATACGGCATGAGGAGGCGTGGCGGCATGGGGGAGCTCATCCAGGTGGGCTGCCCAGCCTCACAATTTAAATTAGTTCTTTGGCAAAAAAAAATAGTTCTTTTTGGGTGGGTAACCTGTCCCATGGCGACCTCTGAAGAGAGACGCTGTAGATAGGTGGAGGAGGACCAACTAGAGGCACAGCATCTCTGGTGCCTCAGAACTGGTGGTAGCCAAACAACACCAGTGTGGCGGCACACCACAACATCCAGCAAGGCTCAACGGCTGCCGCACTGGTGTCGCTCAAGCCTGGCCAAACTTGGTGCCCGCTGGGCTTTGGCAAACATCGAGACGGGATTGGATCTTGCACCTGGGCTGCCTGGGATGCTGCAACCTGACTCCAGTCTGCCATGCCTGCTACGACATGAAAGTGCTCGCAGTTGCTGGTAAGCCTGCACCTTCTGTTGCAGATGATGGAGATCCGGCAGATACGACTGTCCACACAACTACTGAACGCGCCACGAGTTTGCACCTCCTACTGCAGATGATGGAGATCCAGCAGGCACAGGAGCTCATTCAGGCGGCAGCTCAGCACATCAACAAGGTGAGGCCTTGCATGCAACTCTCAGTGCAATACAAAACATTGTGGCACTTACGAAATGTGCACTGCCCCGCCTGTAGGGTTGCACCATGCGTGCACCTTCAGCTCTGTGGCACAGGCTCGGTAGGGTCCTTGCTTCAGAGCTGCTTGGGTCTTAGGGTGAAGACCCTTGCTAGGCCTCGTTTTGTGGCCCCCTGCCGCCGCTTTGTTGCCGAGTTCCTGTTGTGAGGCTGCTGGGTCTGGCCTGCTCAGTTCGCGCTGGACAGCAGCACCTTCGTACAGCCTGTGCTTACCAGTCCAGGCTCGTGATGTGCAGGCGCGGTCGATACTACCCACCACCCCCTTCATCCAGCCGGCTCTCGTGCACAGCGCCATGACAGGCGTCTTTGTCGACATTCTCATCGGCAACTTCATGTCAGGTCTGCAATTCTGTGTTGGGGGATACCTGTGTTTTTCGTGGTGGAGGGGCGTCTTTTTCTGCCGCCACGGGGCAAGCATGGCCGTAGCCAAATCCCCCCTTTAAATCACAGCTGCACCACTGAGGAGCTTATCAAGCGGCCTGAATAGAGCGAACCAAAAGCGCAAAAACGATAGCAGCCACGCCAGCAGGATCTCGTCTTAGCTAAACTCAACCCCTTTTTCGCCGCTCCACCCTTTGCAGAGATGATCATCATCCGGCAGGTGAACGACAGCATGCAGCGGGTGGGGCAGATGATGCAAGAGGTGGAGCAGTGCAGCAACTGGTGTGCGCAGAACCAGAGCGCCTTTGAGGGCCAGCAGGCGTCCCTGGCCGCATCGGCAGCGGGGAAGGAGGAGAAGGCGGTGGACTACAAGAAACAGCAGGTGCAAGCGGCCCTGCAGGCCCAGCCGGCCCAGGCCGCGGTTTTGTGAGATTCGCAGCTGTGGTGTGGCAGGATGCCTTTGTGGCGCGGCGATGCCCAGGCAGTGTTCATCCTCGGTGACGACCTGTGCCGAAGGTCCAATGCAGAAACTGCAGTAATGTGAAAGTTTTACACATACTTTGCTTGCCTCTACCCGCCATAACTGTACCTCGGCATGTCTTTACTCTGGGATGATAGCACCTTCTTTTTTGCCATTCCTCGGCCATGTCAGCTGTATGGCAGACAGCCCAAACGGAGGTGCAGTGCCTTTACTACTCCATTTGTCCTAGCAGCCATAACTAGTTCCATCGGTTTATGTATCTGTGGCAGGCTGATTTGCAGATGGGGTACCCAAGGTGGCTTCTGTGGACCTCCTCATCACAGAGCTGTACCTGATGTACCTGTTGTATTAGCGCACTTATAGTGGTAGTGCTGTACCTCATTCGTATCCTGTACTAATCACGCGACAGCCTGCCTTAGAACAGCACCTTCACCAATTTTGTGCCTGAACTTTGTCAGAAGTGGTACATTTCAACACTGCCATGTGACACTTTTGAGACTGACAGACGTCATGGTTCTGTAGACCCACAGTTGCCAGGACAGCAGCAGGATTTGTAGGTGGCAGTGAACTGTACACCCCCTTCCCCCCTTTGTACGCAGGACCTTTATCACAAAGGATTGGGATTCTTGATGTCAGCTGGCACCAGCACCTGACAACGAAAAAAAAACGCTGCAAACCTTTGGTTTACCTAATTATATCCCGGCTAATTCTGCAAACGAAGTGATATCCTTTGGGGCTGTCCACTTTGGCCCCCCAGAGGATGTGATCATGTTGATTGATCAAATCCGGGAACGCCGGGGGCGCCCAGCGGCCCTTGTCGTCAACTTCTGGGAGTCTGCGCCCATCGATGCACAAGAGCATGCATGCACAGAGAGAGACACAAAATTCATTATGAACATTCGAGCAACTCTTCTTTGCTCACTTTCGAAAACTTCATCATGGGCAGCGATGGGGGAATCGTACTGGGGGTGCCTGTCGCGGACCCTGCTACGACTATGTTTTTCCCAAACGAGCTTAACCGGTATAAGGACGTGCAGGAAAGGGTATTCAACCTTCAAGCTCTGCAGGCAAGTGCCTCTTGAAAAGCTCGTCCCTCTCCGGCTGCGGTGGTGAATTTCGAAACTGCGCTCGTGGGCCTGGCTGTTGGGAGGGTGACGTTCTGCACTCACCTCACTGGCCAACGCGCACGTGCCTTCCCCGTGTCTGCAGGTCATCGCCAAACTTGCTAGTTCAACAACAGCAGTGGGGCACTTTAGCTCCAAGCTGGAAGCAGAGCAGGAGCTGCTGCGCCAGGTAGCGAAGGCAGAGCACAAAGAAGAGAAGCTGGTGGATAAGTACAGTAACCACTACGGCTGCCAAGCCTTCTTCCTAGGTGCGTCTTTTGCGGCCACGCAGCAAAGTCACCCTGGAGGGCTACACCAGCTTGTCAGTGAACTTGCAGGATGTATCACATCACCATAGAAGCAGTTGCTGCACAACGCTGTGAGCGGTGGGTGTGACCACCCCCGGCTCGCCTGTGTGCTGGCGCAGGGCAGCGGCGCAAGCAGGATAAGGTTACTAAGCACGCGGACCTCCTCAGGAAGCATGAGGCACAGCATGCTGCCTGCGCGAAGCGGATTGAAGCCCTTCAACAGTCCTTGGCAGAAGCATGCAAGGAGCGGGCCCAGTGGCAGGGCAAGGTGTGTGGGAGCTGCACCCTGGTTGTCGAGCTACACTGAGAAGGCGGCACTCGTACTGCAAGCTTGCCAACTAAAAGCCTGCGCCCTGGGCTGGAGTTGATTCGCCACTCCCGTCACCTGGGTGTGGCGGGGCGAGCAGGCAACGCGTGGGCGTGCCCAGACGGGGCAACATCGTCCTAGAGCTGCTGCCCCGGTGTCACCCGCCACCTTTTCTGCACCAGCTTTTTCATCATTGGGTGGCTGGCCAGCAAGCTCAAGCTAGTGCATATTTTGGTGACAGGCGCCTGGCTGGGTGGCTGCTGCAGGTGAGCGAGCTGCAGGGGCTGCAAGCCGAGGCCAGCTCCCTCCTCGTCACCATGTTCTTGCGCCCACCCTGGACCAGCGACCCTACCCTGTCGCCCCTCCTTGCCGAGGCCGCCTCCCTGCACAGCCAGGCGGCGTCAGCACAGCAGACGGCGGGCATCTACCGCACCGCGCGGGCGGAGCTGCAGGCGGGGCTGGGGATGTGCCACCAGGCCGTGGGGCTGCTGCAGCAGGCGGGCTGGCTGGGGCGGTTCGAGATGGGCATGGTGAGCCCAGGAAGCTGCTAGTGCTCGGTGCAGGCCTCCATCTGAAAGGTGGTGGTGGTGCTGCAGGGGCTTGCCAGCGGTGGGGATGGGTGAGGCATGCGTGGGAGGCTGTCACTGCCTACAGACGGTGGCCCTACGGGCATCTAAGCATGATAGCGAAACTCCGGCCTGAGGCGTCTGTAAGGTCCTTCGGCCCCTGCAGTACTGTTCAGCACGTGTGTGCAGCAGCTTGCCACATCATGTGAAGAGTGGCAAACGGTAACCCTCCCTCTCAGTGGATGCCAATGAATTTGGAGTAAAGTGTTTTTTACATACCTTTGTGGGGGTTGGGGCTGCAGGACTTTGGCATGGCAATCATGGACCCCTACTATGGCATGGAGAGGCGCGGCGGCTTTGGGGAGCTCATCCAGGTGGGCCGCCCAGAGCACTGCCACAACTGGTGATAGCCAACGCCACCAGTGTGGCGGCACGCTGGAGAATTATGCAGGGTTGGATCCGGCCGTACCGCTTGTGTCCTGAAGACTGCCAAGCTTGGGTTCCAATGTTCAGCAGGGTTGGGGAAGTGCGGCTGCCAGCCGTAACTGTGCTGTGTTAGAGCATGGGTGGATCTGGTCTTGGTTAGCTAAGTGCAGTGTCTGCTAGCCTGCACAGCCTGGTAGTCAATAAGTTAGACCTTGTATTAAATTGTATCAAATTCCCAGGCTGCTGCAGACTGGGTCTGGGGTAAGGAGTGTCTGATTTACACAGAGCTACTGAAACGCGCCCCGAGTTAGCACCTCCTGTTGCAGATGATGGAGATCCAGCAAGCACAGGAGCTGGTTCAGGCTGCAGCTCAGCACATCAACAAGGTGAGACCTAGCTTCTAGTTCCCCTCATCTTCAAGAGTGAGCACGCTGCCCGCACGGCTGGGGACTGCCCTTCCTCGTGTGGGGTTGTACCACATTCACACGCGGGTGGTAAGCCAGCTGTGCAGACCCCTACGCCTAGGCCTTTGTCTTACCTACCGCCGCTTTTTTTTCTAAGCTTGAGTTGTGGGTTACAAACGCTAGCCTGCTTGGTGAACCCAGGGAAGCAGGACCGCCTTTAATAGCGCCTGACTGGCACATCACAGTCTAGCCTGTTGGTGTGCAGGCACGAGCCATACTCCCCACCACCCCCTTCATCCAGCCGGCCCTCGTGCACAGTGCCATGGCAGGCATTTTTGCTGACATCCTTGTTGGCAACTTCTTCTCAGGTCCGCGCCTCCACCTCACGGTGCCTGTGTGCCTATGCATGAGGGGAGTGTGGTGTTCTGCCGCAAGGGCGCAGGCATGGCGATAGCTGAGGTAGGCTTGCTTGCCCAGACTGTCCCCCCTGTCGTCACATTTTGGATTTTACAGTCGAACCCACACTTGCCGTGCCGGCCCTTGCAGAAATGATTATCCTACGGCAGGTGAACGACAGCATGCACCGGGTGGGGAAGATGATGCAAGAGGTGGAGCAGTGCAGCAATTGGTGTGCGCAGAACCAAATGGCCTTTCAGGGCCAGCAGGCGTCCCTGGCCGCATCGGCAGCTGGGAAGGAGGAGAAGGCGGTGGACTACAAGAAGCAGCAGGTGCACGCGGCCCTGCAGGCCCAGCTGGCGCAGGCGGCGGTTGTGTGAGGGTCGTAGGCACGCGGTGTGGCAAGATGCCTTGGTGTGTGGCGGCAACGCCCCGGCAGGGTTTGGCCTCGGTGCCGGCGTGTGCGTGAGGTCACATGTAGGGTTAGAGAATCCATGGAAAGTCCTACACAACTATATTTTGACTGCCCCAATCCACCACGATCGGCACCTTGGCATGTATTTACTCTAAGTTGGTGGCACCCTTGTTCTCATCCCTCGGCCATGTGATGTCCGCCGTCAAGCAATCGCCTGACCGCTGAATGTGTAGTGCAGTTACTACTTAAGTGATTCTAGCATCTCATGAATGGCTTTAACTTTTCATGTCGTTATATTCATTTATCTATCAATTTTATAGTCTATGGTAGGCTGACTTGCAGAATGGGTTACCCAGGCTGCACCTTGGCAGCCTTGTTGTGACAGAGCTCTATTGGTAGAATTGTACTCTTGCGCGCACTGCTGAGTGTTGTTGTGCTTCTTTTTCTTCTGTACAGACTTATGTGCCTCAACACCAGGCTTGGCATGTCAACACTGTCATGGGACAGCCTAGTCACAGTCGGTCACAGACATGTCGATGTTGACTACTGCTTGGCAGCTACATTATACCATGCATTACAATAGGTGGGAGTTACTCCCCTGCAAGTCTCGGCTTTTGTCAAAGTGCGTTACCAACGAACTTCCTCGGCGCCGCTCGGCCCGCGGACGCGCCCCGGCCTGCTGACCCTGCTGTGTCACACGCAAAACAACGCCAACTGCCAGTCCGCTTTGCCAATAAAACGCAAGCCGTGACGCCCCCCACACTCACAGTGTTTTCTAAGCAGTCGTTTCCTACCTTGTATCAGCGTCATGTCTCCTCAGCTGATCATCATGCTGGGCTTCGTCGCCCTTGCCAGCGCTTGCGGCAAGGCCGACGAGACTGGGTCGCTTCTGCTTGTGGGGACTGGGCTGACGGAAGTCATGCCTGATATCTCCAAGGTAAGGGACGCTCGTAGCTCCTACGCACCATGTGGCAGGATCACTGGATCGCGTGCGTGTTGAAGTTTATGGCCATGTAAAATGCGCAGGTCACCCTACTCGTACAGACTACCAAGCCCTCCGCAACAGAGGCCAGGGACGAAGCGGCTGCTGTGAGTTTTGGCGCTTCGAACCCTGGTGGGCCTTGCACCTTTGCATTCCAAGCCACCACTGAAACAGCCGGCCCCCCTGTTCACTGTGCTCGGCTACTCTGGCAGTTCATATAGCTCAGCCGACCCTACAAAGCTTTCTTGGTACCAAAGGTTCCCTCTGGCCATGTTTTGCAGGCCACCCAGGCAGTTGTCGAGGCTGTTGCTGCTGTGCCTGGCGTCAAGCATGACGACATAACCACTCTGGACATCAGCGTAGCCCCTCAGTACTCCTATAGCAACAGCGGCGATGCCAAGCTCACTGGCTATCAGTTCACACAGCGCCTGCAGGTCGGTGTGCTGCTTAGCTAAGGAACGAGGCTGCCGGACAGCGATGCTCTTGTGCAGCCTCACTACCTGGCCAGCCCGCGCTGCGCAGAACTCCTTTGCTGGGTGACTACATGCTCAACAGCTGTGCAGAGTACCTCTGCTATGTCTTCCATGCAAAGAGCCAAGAAGTCTGCCTTGCTGACTGGCTGCAGGTCAAGGTGACCAACCTCACCAACGAGGTGCTGGGGGTGGTCATCGATGAGGCTGTCCACGCTGGCGGCAACCTGCTCCAGATAGACAGCATACAGGTATAGGCCTTGGTTGCTACCAGTGGTGCCCCTGCCACCTGATGGCTTGCCTGCCGTGCTTGTGCTTGCGACAGCTCCAGCACACTTCTGCCGCTGGCATGGTGCAGCAGCCTGAGGCTGCTGCTGCGCTACCTGCCATTGGCTACTCATTTGCGTGTGCCTGGGACACTGCTGGTGTTTTCCACGACCTGGACATAGCCTGCAACTCAAGCCTGGAGGCAACGTACCTTGTCTCAGCCAAAGCACTACACCTGGCTGCCCGCAGGCTGATCTGAGCCCTGCCCTGAAAGAGCAGGCCACCAATGCCGCCCGGGTGGAGGCTGTTGAGAATGCCAAGAGCTCCGCCAAGGTCCTGGCACAAGTAGGTTGGACACACTACTCCCAGCCCTGTCTGCACTGAGCACTAGCAAGCCTTGTTTCTGGCCTTTAAGGCGTCCGGAAGGAAATGTCCTGCGGGCTTCCCAGAATCTTCCTTGGTGTCCATAGGCGCCTGTGGGATAGAGAACCCAGCCTGACATTGCATATCGCCATAATGCTGAACGCCCACGCCAGGGCTAAAGGATTGGATTCCTGCCAACTGCCTCCCTGCAGGCTGGCAGTGTGACCCTGGGCCGCATCAAGACCATCACAGACTCCCAGGCCGCCGTGGCCATCCCCATTACAGACACGCCTGCTTTTGTGGGTAGGTGCACATCTGCGTTGTCGGCCCACTGCTTTGCGCAGTTGTTCTTGGACAAAGGCAGGCCTACAGTGTTAGTGGCCTCCAATGCCGTACGTCTGTGCTCCCTGGTATGCTCCCTCGCTAGTCATGCAAGGCGAGTTCTTAGCAAATTTTCACTACTCTTCCTGCCCCCGCCAGCAAGCTTCGTGCCGCCAAGTGCGGCAGTGACCAAGTGCGCTGGGCTGCACTGCAGGCAATGCCGCTTCTGATGCCAAGGCTGTAGCGACCCCAGTCAACATTGGCAGCACTGAGGCAAGTCCTGTGCTATGCTCGAATCTGGGAGGACCTGCATTTTCTAATTTTGCATTGCCGCTGGTGCGTCCCGCTATATGCTGGGTGCACAGCCTCTGCTATACTCAGTTTCTGCGCACGCCTTGCGTGCATTTGCGCATGCGCCTGTGCATATCAATACAACCCTCCCCATTGACTATTGCATGTTGTGACATGGTCTCAACCCAGAGTCCAGTGAACATTGCACGATTGGCATCATATAATCATGTTACCCTACCTGCTTCAGGTTTCGGCTTCCGTCTCCATTGAGTGGGCCATTTGCAGCGCCTGATAGGTGGGCGCAGCTTATTGTTATAGGATTTCCCTTTGGGCAAACATTCAACCTCATTTCATGACAGCCGCCACTTGGCTGGACTTCATGATGAGTGCAACACTGTTGTACTTGGTCACCAGCACTGCCCTATAGGGAGGTCTGCACTTTTGTAGCAGGAGACAGGCATGAACTTCCTGGTCTATTCGCATGAATGTAGGGTATGATACTAGATTACCAGCTTGCCAGGGGACAGATGTGCTGCTGAAGTAGGCAGCCAATAGGTAGACTGTTTGGTAGGATGGTGCTAAATCACTAGGGTAGCAACTCTAGGGTAGAGCGGCCCGCTAGGTAGGATAGAGAGTTGGCTTGCTGGGATAACAAGTTACCTGTAGAGCTAGCCCTAAAGTCTATATGCCACCGTTATAATTTCTCCTATAATGTAAAGGCAATGCGTCTTTGCACAGTTTTGTCTGATGAACGTATTTCCATTGTACATGTCTATTGTCCCGCTCCATGTTGGGAGGTATTCAGTGTCCCTTAACTTGTAACATAGGGACTATAGTCAGTCAAGAGCCAGCTTGTCAGCACACCGATTGAGGTGTTCAGGCAAGCCCCTGCAGCCTACTTTAGCATCCAGACCTGGCAGTCTGCAAATACTGCAGCCGTGGCACGGCCTGCAGCTGCCAGCGTCACCAGTGACAGGCCAGTGTGATTGGTCCAGTACTATATGAAAGTGGCTTGTGGCTGCACCTAAGACGTCTATTTCTGCACTTGTGAAACCCTGGCCGGCAGTCTGCCACCTGCCAGCTGCGTACACTGGCAGCCTCAAGTTTTATGCAGCGATGACTTTATGCAGCCAACGCGGTACATCCAACGTCTCAGCCACAGTTTTACCCTTCAGAGCAGCCTCTTCCTTCACAGTGGTACAGGTCTGGGAACAACTTCGAGTACGGCATCTTGCAGGCAGGCCTCGGCACCGTCGACCTTTGTCTGCACCGGTGAGTGGGTCGCGTGGGCACCAACAAACCCTACAGCAAATTTGCTGGCTTTATTCATGCTTGCTGCCCCTGGGGTCAAGGTTGCATTTGTGCGTCCGACAAGGGGGCTGTCGGACGCAGCGTGCGCCCTGCTGAGCCGTGCTGACATGAGAGAAGCGAACGTGGCCAAGTCATAGCCTACTCGGTGAGAAGTGTGCCGGGATAATGATAAGAAACGTGTAGCTCGTTAACATGGTATTCTTGTTCAGTTAGTAAGTTAGCAACGCCATGTCTCCTCGACTCTTTCTACTGCTAAGCCTGTGCGCACTCGCCAGCGCTTGCAGCAGACGTGATGAAACCGGGACCCTCTCTGTGATGGGAAACGGGCTGACGGAGGTTCTACCCGACACCGCGAAGGCAAGGGAGGCGCGCAGTTGCGCTTTGTGATCAACGCGTGGGTCCCAGTGGTGCTTATTAGGGCAGCTACGACTCCTTCTTGTAGGTCCTCCTGCGCGTCGTTTCCACCAGGGCATCCGCAACCGAGGCCAGGGATGAGGCGGCTGCGGTAAGTGTTCCTCACTCTGAGACATTGTTAGGTGCCAACACCGGCAGAGACCCTGAAGGTACCACAAGCTCTCACACGTGTGTCGCAGCTAACCAGCGGCTTTGAGCACTGAAGCAAAATTGCTCTGCTCTGGCCTCCTGTGCCGCATGGAGGTCAAGCCTACAGCTCCTCCCTCCCGGAAAAGCCCAAGTGTGCGCTCATCTGGTATACTTGGAAAACGTGAAGGGTGAAGGGACAGGGGCAGGAGTGTCAGCAGTGACACTGATGACAATCTTGCCGTGCAGGCCACCCAGGCGGTGATTGGTGCTGTAGCCGCTGTGCCAGGTGTCAACCCAGCAGATATCACCACGCTAGACATAAGCGTGGCCCCTCAGTACTCTAACATCGACAATGGCACTCCCAACATCACCGGTTACCAGTTCATGCAGCGCCTGCAGGTGCGGTGTGAGTGGTGACAGGGTGTTGATACTCCAGCATGCTGCCAACCAGGCAGTCCTTTTCCAAGCTTTGTTGTACAGCATGCTTCATTGCTTAGCTGGAGGTACCCTGCTTGTATCCGATCGCTTGTAGTGATGCCATTCAGACGTCCCTGCACACGCAGCTGCTGCAATCTGCTGCAGCACCACCCACTATCCCAGTGGGTGCAACTGCCTGCAGGTGAAGGTCTCTAACATCACCAACGATGTGCTAGGGTCGGTGATAGACACTGCTGTACAGGCAGGCGGCAACCTAGTTCAGATAGACACCATCGAGGTATGGAAGTGAGATTGCCTGCGTCATCCTGACGTATATTCTCCCTGTGGTGACTGCTCGTTGGTGGCAAACAGACTGCAGAGGGAGTCTGGAGCAATGCAGTTGTTGCGGCACTGTTGACTGTTGGATGTGACTGCTCTCGTCAATGGTTGAGGAGCTGTTGAAACTGAAGCCGCCTTTTGGGCAACCAACATGCTCCTGCAGACTGAGCTGAGCCCTCCCCTGCGGGAGGAGGCCACCAATACTGCCCGCACCCAGGCCGTAGAAAATGCAAAGAACTCCGCTCAAGTGCTCGCACAGGTATCCCGCCCAGCTTGCTGCACTGGCCTAGATTTCAGACAGCCTGTGTGGGGGAAGCCAGGAACGGCCTGCGCAAGTCATGCAGAGAGATAGCCGCAGGCTTCAAGGCTATGCACGAGTCCTGTCGACCCATTGCTTCGTTAGGTTCTACATACCAAATTAGCAGACCCCTGCAGGGGGCCGCTCCTCCCCTACTCCAGTCGCCTTCGGCTTCTGCTGTGATCGCTAAGCCTCCACCCAGTTGTTTTTGGCTCTGGCCTCTTGCAGGCAGGTGGGGTGACCCTGGGGCGCATCAGGACTTTCACAGACTCCCAGGTGTCCCCGCCCACCCCAGTACCGTACGGTAAGCCTCGGTTCCTTTGTCAAGATGCATGCTGCCTTTAGTGTTGGCACCTCTGCTGCAATGTCCATGTTGTCTTTGTCTTGGGGTCATGTTGGCACACAGGCTGCACCGACATCACGAATAGCTGCTGTTCACTCTATCCCCTTGGTTTGCTAGCTTCTGCTCACCTTCCCTATGTCCCATGACATTGCAGCAAATCCTGGCCCAGATGCTGCCGCGGTGCCTACCCCAGTCAACATTGGCACCACCCAGGTAAGTTCTTGTTAACAATGAGTAGACTAGGTCCCTGCGCCCCGTTCGGCGTTGGGCTCACCAGCGGTCTAGGTAGGGATGCAGTCTTTGTTTGTTGTGCCGTGAACCTGCCAGCGATAAATGCCAGGCCTGGACATGTGTAAGCCTTCTTGTGATGAAGGCCATGTGCGGCCTTTAAGCCCCACCAGTCAGGTGGCTACGGGGTCGCAAACCTTGCAGCAGGCCCATTACGAGCCCCTGTGCTGTTGCAGGTGACAACCTCTGTCAGCATTACATGGGCGATTTGCACTGCTTAGGTTCGTTGCCACCGGTATAATGGGTAGAGGACCCAGTGCCGAAATCAAACCCAATATTGCCATGCGCGTGGGGGGTTGAACGTGCACGCCATGGGCACCTATAGCCGAGTTGCATGCACTGCCAACGTGCTGTGGATTGCACCTGTCATGGCACCTGTGGCATGTGCAGGCATATGTTTTTGATTCCTTTTCCACTGGCAACGTTGCTTTCACAGCACGTGCACATAGTCTTGTATAGGTGCAATCTGTTGCATTGCCTTTTTTGGTACGGAGTCAGCTCGTCCAGCAGTTTATGCTGCGTCTTCTTGTTGGGCCGAGAGCAAGAGGCCTTTGAGTGTCAGTGGAGGAGGCAGGCAATGCGATTGAGGAGAGGTATAAGGGTGATTTGCATGGACAGGGCAAAGACATGCTAGTACGATAGATTACTAGTATGCCCATAGTATGCGGCAGTGTTTAATCCACTGGGGAGGGCAGTGGTTGGCTGTGCGCAAAGGGGCCAGGCTGGCTGCAGCTTCAACATCACTATTTCCTCTAGTTCAAGCAATAACACCCATCACATCAGTGCGACAGGTACGAGACAGCTGCCAAAGACAAAGATTGCAACTCTTGCCCACACATACCTGCTCACACAAAAGCCATACAAATGCAAGTGCTGCTAATCAAGACCGGCGTTTGCACATCTGGAAGGGCATCATGCCAGCCGGCTAAAGGAGAGGCTCACGCCGTGCGCTTCGCCACGCATGCCATACATTATTCACAAAACGGTCCAGTCGTGGGACACCACACGACATTACCCCAGTGCTTGACCCCTTCCACAGCATGACGTATCCTGCTCCCATGTGCATTTGCTTACCATGCAGCAGCCCAAAGCTCCCAATGCTGCGACTACGCTGATCCCTAACCATCTGACCTGCTAAGTGCGCTGCTGCACCCAGCTGGATGTGACTGTCACTGCTGTAACAGCGCTATGCACCCAACACAAACCACAGGCATGACCCCGTCTCTACACTCAGGGATGCATTGCAGCATCCCCCCCCCCGCACCCTAGCATAGCAGCCCCCGCTGCAGCTGCCACACAGTCCTTCATACCCCGCCATCACAGCTTGTCGCTGGTTTCTAACCCTAGTTTGCTGATGGTTCGCAAACCCCTTGTGGTGGAGCACCCACTGTTGCTGCTGCTGACCAACCCTTGCGCAAGTAATCAAAGGGGGCTGTACACTACTTCCTGACACATAACCTGCCTAGCTTGATCGCCGCTGGTGGCAGCAGCACCCCCACAGATGCTCATGCCGCTTCCACAGAGCTGCCACCCCTGGGGCATGGATGGAAAAACCCCGCAGCCCACCGCGGCAGTCTGCCCGCCCATCACTGCCTGGCTGCTGCACCGCCTCCTGCCGCTGCGCCCGCTGCCGCAGAGCTCCCCCCGCGCTGGTAGAACAGCAGGTAGGGCCTGTCCGACAGCACCGCCTGTGTGTTCACTAAGTACACGTTGCCGTCATCAAAGCGCAGCCAGCGGCCGTCGGGCTGCAGCACGTCGGCGGTGTAGTGGCCCACGCCGGTGCCGCGGCCGTGGTGGCTGACGGTGGCGGCCAGGCGGTACTCGGCGCCGCGGTCGCGGGAGGTCTTGGACAGCCAGGAGCCGCGGATGACTAAGCGGGTGTCAAACGTGATGTCCTTGCTCACCTGCAGCAAGGGCAGGATCTGGGTTCATTGGCTGGGCTACTGTGTGTATGGTCAGGCTGGGGCGGTGCTGGCCTGCAGCAAAGCAGCATGGGCCACCAAGCACACGCTACAAATCCTTCTCAGCTCTGGGCTCAAGCTGCCCACGATGGCAAGGCCCAAGACCGGGCCCAAGGACTGAGGTCGCAAAACGTCATGACGTGCTGCAGGCACGCCATGGACCCCGATCATGCAGCGCCTGCCTGATGCACTAGCGCCATCGGACTAGCAATATCACCACGCTGCTGCAGAACACGCACTATCTCGAGCCTGTATCTGACAAGCTGGAAGCCTTGCATGCCGCTGTATTTCCTGGCCCCATCATGACAACACTACTGCCACGCTGCCTGCCCCCCAGGGGGAGCCGCTGCACCTTGGCGGAGCCGCTGCGCCCAAACTCAAAGCGCATGAGGTGCAGCACCAGCACGGGCGGCAGCCGCTGCAGCTTGACCGTCTTGGTAGCGGTGACGGGGGCGGAGTGACCCTCCGGTTTGTAGCCGTAGACAGGCTCGCCGGCAGTGTGCGCATCCAGGGCATCCGCCACGCTTTGGATCTGCACATTACAGCGAGTGCACTATGCGTTATGCGGTGAGCGGTATGACTGGTACCTGGTGCTCTGTGGGGTACAAAGAGCCAAGGCCCAACCCTTTCAAGGTCTGCGGTCATTTTCTGTAACGGAAGGGTTGCTAGGTGCATGTTGAGGGCTGCTAACACTGCTGCCTCCCGTCCATCGCTCAATGCTCACAACCACGAAGAAACACAATACTGTGCACACAACTGCTTGGGCATACAGGGGGGATGACACCAGGGCCTATCTGACAGGGCCTTGCCTAGGCCCATGTGCAGGGCAACCCCGGCCTCCACGCCAAGCAAACCGTGCCAGACGATGATAACCCCAAATTTAGCACTCTCCATGCTGGGCAAGCCGGGTCAGACCTTACCCATACCCCCCAGAGACCCCTTGCACACCTCGCCACCCACCTTATCTGAGCCGATGTGCAGGTTGAGTGCTGTGAAGGTTTCCACGCTGACGGAGGGCTTGGCGCCCGCGCACGTCACCGAGCTCTCCTGGCGCCCGCGGAACAGCGCGCTGGCCGCCGTCTCCGGCTCCTCCACAGACTTGTGCTCCTGCGCGCGAGCGAGTTGGGGCAGGAGCACAAGTGAAGCACAGCATGGGAGACTTGTGCTCCTGCGTGCCTGGGGGGGCAGGAGCACAAGTGCACGCGCATGCGTTCAGGAGCACGCGAGCGAAATGGGGCAGGACAGGTAAAGCAGAGCATGGGCTGGAGAGGTCATTTGCATCTGGAGCACTGACGGATGTCGCCGTGACAACCCATCAATCTTGCAAGAACTGAGAGTTATGTGATGTGCGTTCCATCAGGGCGAGAGGAAAATATGCAAAAGGCCGCCCTGCTGCGTCACAGGTTGGGCCCTCCATCAGCACTAAACCCACCTGCTTCTTGACCGCCCTCTTGCCACTCAGTGTCAGCCACCCGTCGTCCCCGTTGCTGCCCTCCGTGGGCGAGCCCACACCTGCAAGCAAGCACAATCGTGTTCGCACACAAATAGCTGAAGCTCACCACTTCCCTGTCAACCCTCCACTAAGCCTACGTCCAGGAACAGCAGCTACCCCAGCAGCTGCCTCGCCACAGGCAAGCCGGGACAAAGCAGCGAGGCAGCGCAGTATCACTTCCGAGCTGCCACAGAGCAGGTGTGGTGAGGAGCCCCGTATCACCACTACCCACCTCAAGGCTTACATGCGCCTCCATACGCATCATTACGATGAACTTGTGCAGATTTACAGGCACACCCCTGCACACCCACCCTGCGACTCCCAGCCCTGCGCACGGCGCAGCTGCAGCATCTCCTGGTGCATGCCATCAACCACGAAGTTCAGGAACTCCGACGCGTCCTGCTGCTCGCTCTGCGTGCAGCGCAGCACGCCGAGTGCACCACGTCAGTGCATCCATCCACCCGCCCGCGAGGTAGCAACAAACCAGGAGGCAGCTCCTGGAGCAGATCGCGAGCGCTGAGCAATGTATATGTAACCCCTGAGACAGAGCCCGGGGGGACCCAGAAACACGCTGACAAATTATCCTGCCAACATGAGGTCCCCCAGGAACCCCCCCCCCCCCCCCCCCACGAAAAATGCCTCTGACACAACCATGCCCCACCAGTGCCCGCGGTGCAGATCCTGGTAGGCACGGCAGCCACCTTAAGCAGGGCAAAGATAGATCGAAACAAAACTCCAGCGCCTGCAGTGCAGCTTCATCACCGCAGAAGAGCCCGAAACACCACAGCCACAGCCACGGCCATTGCCTGCCCCCCCCCCCCCCTCCCCCCGCCCTCACCTCCAGCATCCACATGTTGCTGGCGCTGCTGGGGCCGGTGTGCGGCAGGAAGCGCGTGACCACATCCATGAGCATGCTGGGCATCAGTGGCCGCCCCCCCAGCTGCATCACACCGTGGTTCTCACCAGCCCCGCTGCTGGGACTGCCGCTGCCGCCCTTCTGTTGCGCCTGCTGTGCCTGCTGCTGCGAGAGGGTGGGGGGTTCCGCCGGCTGGAACTCCCCCGCCAGCTCAGCCAGCGCCGCCAGCGTGGGGAAGCGGCGGGGGTCAAGCAGGGGCCCAGCGGAGCGCAGCGTGCCCAGCACGTGACAGAACTGGGCGCCGCCCATCAGAGCCTGCGGCAAGGCGGCAAGCAAAGCTAGGAAGGCGCAGTTGCAAGCTGGTTGGTAGTGAGAGCAGGAGTGCCACCAGCAAGTGTAGAGGGCGAGGCACTTCAGGCAAGCAACCGACCCTGTCAGAACACAACCCCCACTCAGTCCAGTCTGACACAGCACTGAGCTTCACCTGGAAGGTTGAGTTCATGAAGCACAGGTTGCCGGGGTTGAGCATGCCACGCGGCTGCACCCGCCGCAGCTGCCCGCGCGGCTGCTGGGCCCAGTCGCCAGAACCGCCGCACAGCGCTTCCAAGGCCTGCAGGAAGACCGGCGCCCAGCCCTCAGCCGCAAGCCCAGCACAGTCACGCCTGACACCAACAGGCCAGCCACATGTTACACACTATACATATGCAAACTCTTCTGCCCGTGACCGGCTGGACACATTCTTCACTTTGGATCAAGGGATTGAGAAACAATGGGGGCAACCTCGCTCACCTGCAGCGAGTCCTCAGCAACAACTTTCTCCCGTGGTGCAGCAGCCGCAGAGGGAGCAGCAGGTGCAGGTGCTGGCGCCGCCTCAGGCGCTGGAGGGGGATCCAGGGTGCCCTGCTGCCCCCCGTCCTCCTCCTGCTGTTGCACCCTGGCCGCCTCGCTTACTCTCTGCTCAGAGCCCTGATCGGTCTCAGAGCCCAGCCCGGCTTGGGCCCCGTGCTGGCCACTGTCTGTATGGTTGGGAGCCGCCGCATCCGGGGGCTGAGTCGTTGCCGTCGGCCCAGACGCAGGTGCAGCTGCAGGAACGCAAGTGCTATCAGCAGCACTTCCACCAGCACCAGCAGCACCCTGTGCTGAGTTGCCAGGCTGTGGCGACGCTGATGCCGCTGCTATGTGCGATTGCTCTGCCGCACCCACGGAAGCTGGGCCAGGGGACGCACTGCCACCTGCAGACGCAGGCTGTGCAAGCGCCGCGGCAGGACTCGATGCTGCTGCCGCTGCCACCGCCGCTGCACCTGCGCCGGGTTGTAAGTGCCCCGGCACAGAGGGTCCGTGTGAGGCTGGAGAGCCTGTAGATGAGGAGTGGGAGGCGGCCCTGGCTAGCTGGCCTGGGGAGGCCCCCTGCTGGTGGTGGCTAGCTCCTGCAGAGCGAGGCTGCGAGCGAGCATCTGGATAGCCACCCCTGCCCCTGCCGTGGCGCCCGGGGTGCTGGGCGGACTCAGTGTAGCGCTGGTGGGGGTCCTCTCCCTGCAACACACGCGCAGACACAGGGTCGGGTGTCACTGGGCGACCTTTAACGCAAGTCCAAGCGCTGGTAAAGATGCCGCTGATGCCAACCGCCGCCGACGATGCACAGCTCTCGAAACAACACACCATTGGGTGTTTAGCTCATGGCTCGGCAGCGTCTAACGCAATTCAGCAGACCAGAGGCACACAGCAGAATTCAGGCTCATGAGGAGCAGCTGCGGCTCAACGCACCAGCAAACCCGTGGTGAGGCAGCCCCGCTTGGGGGACGCAACTCAACTGTACTTGCCTGACCCCTGCCGCTGCTCCGGACCCCGGGAAAGCCTCTTCCCCGGCCTCGCCCCTCGTGCCCGCCTCCACGCCCCGGACCACCGTACCCCCGACCTCCTCCTGCCGCTGTTGAGGCAGCAGGAGGGGAGGCGCCTGCTGAGCGGGGGCCATGTGCGGGACCCTGGCCACGACCCTGCTGAGCGTGCTGAGCATGCTGCTGCTGCGGGTGCTGTTGCCCCAGGTGGTGGTCATGCTGCCCAGGGTGGTGGAGGTGCTGAGGGTGCTGCTGCTGCGTCGCATGCTGGGCCTGCTGTGGCGGGTGGCCTGGCACGCGCTGCGGCGGATGCGGCCGGTGGTCAGCACGCTGTGGCGCTGCTGCATGCGCTGCCGCACGCTGTGCCCAGCTCAGAGGTGCGGCCGGCGCAGCAGCAGCAGCTGGGGGTGTCATGCTTGTTGTTTCTGAAGCAGCTTCAGCAGGACTGGCGCTTGTTGCAGTGGCTTGCGAAGTGTTACCTGGGACCGCCGGAGGAGTCCCCTCGCCTTCCCTGATCGCTCCAGAGCTTGCAGCATGCTCAGCGGGTGCCTGCTCCGACGACGGCTGCATCGCTGAAGAAGCATCACTCGCATCAGCAGCAGCAACGGCAACGGCGGCAGCAGCTGGAGAAGTGGCGCTCGACCCCCTTCCCTGGCTGCTGCTGCCTGGCGAGGGCTCCACCCGGCTGCCCTCTCCCCCAGGCAGAGCCTCCAAGGCCTGCCGAGGTTGCGACGCTGGCTGCAGCAATGTGCTCTGCAACAAAACTGGCTGCTCACCATGGGCAGCCTCCATGGGACCTCGCACTAGACGACCCCCTTGCCCTTTCACCTCCTCCTGCTGCTGCTGCTGCTGCTGCTGCTGCTGCTGCTGCTGCTGTTGCTGCTCTGAGGTAAGGAGCGGCCCACCAGCGGTGTTCCCAGCAGGCTCGCCCTGTGGCTCGGCACGCCCCTGGGGCGCCTCTGCTGCGGAAGCCCCCAACTCAGGCGGCTGAGCGGCACCTTCTGCCTGCCGGTCCCCAGGACCAGCGCCAGCAACCCCGGAATGCGCAACTGCTGCCAGCTCAAGAGCTGCAGGTACACCATGCTGTGGCAAGGCAGCAGCGTCAGGGGTCTTGGGAGGTACTGTCGCCCGGCTTCCAACAGGCTCCCTTTCCTCCACCGGCTGCGCCCCCTCGGACGGCCCCGGGGCAGCCGGCTGATGGCTGGCGCGCCCTATGGAAACCGCTCCTGAGCTGCCAGCAACAGCAGCGCTCGGGGGTGGGAAGTGCCCAGCAGGGGCACCAGCATGGCCCACAGCAGGGGGTGGGTGTGCCAGCCCCGCGCCAGCCGGGGGGCCCGAGGGTGGGTAGTGGGCGGGCCGGGGCAGGTAGGGCGTGCCGGGGACAAACGGCGGGGCTGAGGGGTTCCCGCCTGGCACGTGGGGAGGTGGCGGGTGTGGGTGCATGCCTGGAGGCAGTGCTGCGCCTGCTGGGGCCAAGCCTAACCCAATTCCCGATGGGGGAGGCGGGTGTGGGTGTGACGAGCCGAGCATGGGTGGTGGTGGGTGGGGGCCCAAGAAGGGACCCCCTGGCGGCATGAATGTCCCCGGGTGGGGCGGCGGGGGGCCCCCCCGTGGCAGGAACTGGGGCTGGGGCTGCTCCTGGTGCTGCGAGGGCGGTGGGTGGTGGGGAGCCGGGTGGGCCCCTGGTGGTGGTCTCACTGCGGAGGGATGGTGGGGCGGGGCTGGCATCGCCCCTGGGTGGCCCCCGGGGGGTGGGGGGCCCATCACGAGGGGCCGCATCCAGGCACCATGCGGCACCGGAGCCGGGGGGCCTGCTTGGCAAAAGGAAGGCCCTTCCCTTCAGTAGAGTGGCACAGTCTGAGCTTCTTAGCCTAGAGGAAGGGGAACGACAGGAGGTGGCAAATGAACTTCCAGCACCGCAACAAATACTCTCAATTTCCATGCGAGACAACAACGCCTCCATGCTGCTCTCCTCCCGCTTAGCTTGCTACATCATCTCCCTGCTAAAAACAGGCAGGTATCACAGCGGCGTAGCTGGCCAGGAAAGATGCACCCTCGCAAACTGAGGGGCACGGACACCATGCACATAACGGCTGCCCCACTCCTTGACCGCTACTGCACGCAATCACATGTGGCCAGGACGAAAAGGCAGCTCCTACACAGGTAGAAATACAGTTATGCAAAGCCCCCTCCCCCAGCCTACCAGGCGGCATGTGGTGTGCCGCCCACGCGGGGGCAAGCATGGGCATGGCCTGCATGTGTGGCAGGGGCGGGAAGGAGCCGGGAGGCGGGGGCACCAAGGCCGGGTGGGGAGGGTGCGGGTGGCTGCCTAGTCCGCCAAGCGCCCCAGGGGGCAGCTCCGGCAGCCTGAACGGCAGCGGCAGCATCCCGGCAGGAGGGCCTGCAGCGGAGCACAGCGCAGCGCAGGCGGGCGGGTGGGTGGGTGGATGCCGAGCCCGGCAGGGCTCTCAAACCACGACCTGCCTGCCTGCCTATCTGGGACAGAGCTGTCAGCTCAGCACAGCCAGCACTGCCAGCCTGCTCTTACAACAGCGCTTAGAACACAAATCTCCGTCTCAGAAAAATCGTTGCCATCCCTTCGAACGCAAAGGCAACACCGCGAGCAGCATAGGACAGGCAGCTGTAAGGCACAGGCTGATGCCGCCGCCTCCACCGCCCAATGCAGGCGTCCCACGCACCTTGCTCCGGGTGCACGGGCGGCCCGGGGGGCGGGCCGCCGCCACGCCCGCCCGCTGGAAGGTGAAGGCGCGCGGCGAGGGCGGCGTGAGGGGGTGGGAGGGCAGCCTCAAGGGGCTAGGAGGCCCGGCTGGCCTCGATGCTGGAGCACCGACCCCTGCCGCAGCCGGAGGTGCTCCAGGGGCTGCCCCTGCTGCTCCTGCTGCTGGCTGTGCTGCTGGGCTAGGTGCTGCTGCTGCTGCTACTGCTGAGCCTTCGCGGGATGGCGCCGCTGCTCCGGGACGTGGTGTTGTCGTGGGTGATGTCGGCGCTCCTGAGGGCTCAACAGCCGCGGCACGCTGGCCTGAAGTGGGGCGCGAGGCAGGCTGCCCTGGGGCGGGGCCTACATGCTCAGTGGGCAACCCGCCAGCTACACTTGTGCCTGCCGAATCCCTTGGTGATGTGGTCGAAGGCTCCTGCGCAGCCTGACCTAACACCGCCTGTGGCTCCGACGGGGCGACGGCTGGCTGTGCTTCCTGTGTTTGACCTGCAGGCTCTACAGGTTGTGGCAGCAGGCCTGCTTGCTGCCTCATGGCTGCTGCTGGTGTTGGGTCTGGCTGCGGCACAGGCGAGGGCAGGCTCTCAGGCTGCACCGCTCGCTCTGCCACACCTGTGCTGCCTGCCAAAGTGCTTGGCTGTGCAGGCGCTGCCGCTGAGGAAACCGCCTCAAAGCTGGCCGCTGCTGGCTGCCCCACATCAGCCAGTACAGGAGGTGCCGTAGCACTTGGTAGATTACCACCACCAGCAGCAGCAGGGGCGCCAGGTGCCCCTGCAGTCGCCTCTGGGGCCCCCGCTGCAGTGCTGCCGCTGCTTTTCCTTGCTGGGCTGGGCTGCTGTGCCTGCGGGGCCGCGTGCTGTGCTTGCTGCCCTTTCTGTGCAGCCCCACTTCTGCTGTTGAACAGGCTTGCCCACGACTTGGGCGCTGCGCTGGGCTCCCGCTGCGTGGCACCTGCGGTCGCCATGCTTTGCGCACGTGGGGACCGTTGCTGCTGAGAAGTCGCGGGGGCTATGCTTTCCTTAGGCAGTTGCTGCTGCTGAGCCCCGCTGGGCGTCACACCTGTTTCTGACAGCGCCTCTTGGGCCAGGTGTTGAGCCAGCCCTAGCTGTTGCTGTGGGTTGAGCACCTGCTCTTGCTCCTGGTGGTAGGGAGCTTCAGCTGGCGGTTGACCTTTTGGTTGCATCTCTCCCGAAGCAGCGGGCGAGCTAGCTGGTGCTGCTCCACTTGCTGGCGTCCTAACCTCACTACCTGCCGCCAGCGGTGCTCTTGCAGGCATAGCTGCCGCGCTATCTGGCCTGGAGGAGGCCCTCTCCTCCACCGAAGCCAAACTAGCGGCATGGTGCTCTGGCTGACTATCTGGCCCCTGTTGCTGCTGCTGCTGCTGCTGCTGCTCCCGCTGGTCTCCCGAGGCTGCTGCTGCAGGTGCCGCTGCCTCAGCTTGTGGCCCAGGCTGGCCGGCTGCACCAGGGCCCCTCAGTGCCCCCAGAGGCTGCAAATGCTGCTGCTGCTGCTGCTGGCCTGGCGCTGCACCAGCACCTGAGGTGGTGGGGCCCGCTTGTCGTAAGGCAGGGCCTGGAGGCAACTCTGCCGCCGAAGACGACCCCTGCCGCTGCTGCATTAACCTGGCTGCCCATGACGAGCCTGCTGCTGCTGCGAGGGCTGCCACTGGTCTGGGGCGGGCTTCCTGCTCCGCATGCGCACCTAATTCCACAGAAGGTACCACTGCCTGCGCCCCTCCCTGCTGCTGCTGTACTGTAGCCAGCTGGGCCTGGTGCCGCGGCTCCCCTGCCCGCTGCACCACCTGCCGCAGATCCTGTGGCCCTACCCTGGCCCTGCTATCATCCAGGCTGCGCAAGCCGCTGTGCGGCACAGGCACCCGCGGCCCCGCGGGGCGGGAGCTGCGGTGGCTGCCAGCGCCAGCACCGGCCTCCCCGCCACGGCGGTGGTGCGGGTAGCCCTCCCCGCTCCTGCTGCCGCCGCTGGCATCGCGGCCCCAGCCGCGGCCGCCACCACCTGCAGACACGTCACGGGGCCAGGGGGGGAGACGGTCGGAAGGTTACTGGGCCAGCTGGCAGGCAAGCGCCGGCCCAGCACCGCCTGACAGGCGAACCACCCAGCGCAAAGCAGGAACCCTACAGTCGAAGGGTCTGAACTCTGCTGCTGGTAAGCTGCAAGCCTTGCTATGATCCTGTGTACGGTAGACACAAATCGAACCCTTCCTTCCCGGGACCAGATCTCTTGTTAAACACCCCACCTTGCCGGTCCCTCTGGCCCCTCTCCCCTGACCGGTAGTCCCTTGGTTCTTCCCTTGTCTGCTGTGTCCCCTGCGAGTCCAACTCCACCTGGTCACTGCTACACGCATGCAGGTCCCCTGCAACTGTACGTGGCGCATGCACGACGCGATCATGCCTGAGCAACCAAGGTGATGCGTGGGCACTCACACTCCTGCTGCCTTGGCTAGTCCTGGGGTCGCTCCTCCTTTGCTGGCTGCCTGCCGAGCCGCTCTGCATCTCACAGGCTCCGGGTGCTAGGCTAGCACATGCTTGATCACTCAGCGCCCTCAAAGGCAGCTCCGTGCCTGTGTGCACCTCTGGTGTGAAGAGGGGGGATGGGAAAAGGAACGTCCTGGAGCAAGACAGGGTTTTCCCTCCTGCGCTCGCCAGGTTTTGGCGGGGTGGGGCAGCCTAGTCAGCCTTACTCAAGAGCAAAATAGGAATCAAACCTAGGGTGAGAGAATTGCTGGGTCGAACATGCAAGGTGCTAGTGCATCCGCTTGCTTATGACCGTGAAGTGGCACGTCGATCGCGACGCAGGGCTGTGAGTTGCCTTAATCAGAGGCTGGCACAGTTTTAAACTTTTCTGAACGAATGTGATAGCTAGCCATGGCATCCAACGACCCTCTCGTCCTATCCACAAAGGCGGCGAGGCGGCTGCGGCTGCTGTTCAGCCACGGGGGCCGTCCCCAGCTAGACAGCTCCCCGTGTGGGGGCCCTGAGGGACCGCCTGGCAGTGAAGGCCGCCTTAGAGCAGGCCTCCTGACGTCACCTGTACTGGTGGACTGGGGGACTGCGGACGCCACTGCAGCAGCAGCAGCGTGGGTGGGGGCAAGGGACTCGCTGATGGAGATAGCCCTCCACTTGGACGCACTGAGGACCCTCAAGGTGAGAAGGCATGGCATTGATCAGATTAGAAGATATGAGAGCACTGAGCTGCTGACATGACCTTGGCGTGATTTTCCTTGCATGTGCACCGGGCAGGGAAGGTGGCGGGCCAGACGTGTATGTGCTTTACACCAATCAGTTGCTTCTGACGTACCTTTGATGTGAGACGCACATAGCGGTTGAGTAGAAGTGGCGGCATAGCTACCCACCTATTTCTTGGCCTCTTGGTCAAACCTCAGTGCTGCGGGCGTAGACTTGCCTGGGGCACAGCTCGTCTACCCATGGTGTTGCCGCCCCAACAAGGGACGAGGGAGGGGAGGGGAGGGGCGACAGACACCAAAAGTCTACCTCACCCCCAGCCAGCTGTTGGGGCACCTCGCAGGTGTCAGCAGGGTCGCTTGTGGAGGTCCGTAACCCGCTGCGGCCCGACATCCCAACCCACCTAGCCCGGGCACTCCGCTCGCCCTTGGCGGCCCCGGGGGCAGCCCTCCTGGCACCCAGCCTGGCCCACAACCTGGGGCTGCCCCTGCACCTGGCTCCTCTCCTGGGCGCTCCAACCAGCGCGGCTGAGAACCATGAGGATGGCGGCGACTGGCAGGGAGGTGCTGGTAGTGAGGAGCACGTGGTTGTGGCTCCTTACCTGGGACCAGGTTCCCAGCCGGGAACAGCACCAGCAGCAGCAGAGCTGGGGGATGCAGCCGGCAGGGCCAGCGTCGGCGGCAGTGAAGGGCCACCGTGTGCCTCGCTGCTGCAGCCCACTGGGGAGGCCGCCCTGGTGCCGCTGGCGGAAAAGGTCCACCTGGCCCTCGTGAGAACCCCCGCCACCATGCTGCTCAGCGTCGCTGCCCCTGGCCCCAAGGACGCGGCTCAGCAGGCTGGTGGTGCACCTGCTGCGCAAGCCGGTGCAGGTGACGGGTCGGTAGCTGCAACCGACGTAACCATCGGCAGCCGGCAAGGGCAGCAGCCGGAGGTAGCAGCCAGCGCTGGGTCACCTGCAGCAGCAGCAGCAGGGGATGAGGGAGGCGAGGAAGTAGTGCGGGCGTTGCAGCACTTCTTTCTCTCCGGCACACGCCTGGTGTGTCAGGGCGACGTGCTGGCCGTGCCCAAGCAGCAGCCGGGGCTGGTAGCTCAGCTGCTGCCCAACCTGCTGAGCCCACCTGAGTTGGGCCGGTCTGCAGCTGAAGAGAATGGGGACAACCTCGTCACAGAACAGGTGCAGCGACAGGGGGAGAATGGCGGCGGGGAGGCCACTAGAGCTAACGGCAGGAGCGGAGCCAGGCTAGGCGGTGGGGCAGCAGCAGTGCAAGCAGAGCAGGGGGGCCAGGGACAGCATGCAGAGTCAGCCCCTGGCCGTGCGCCAGAGTTTGTGTACTTTAAAGTGGTGCGAGTCCTGCCAGAGTCCAAGGTGGGCTGATGGTGCCATGTTCCCACTTCCTCGGCGGCTCGACGAGCATTGTGTTGTTAGCCTGGCTGCTGGCTGTGTGAATAATTGAGCAATGGATTGGAGTAGGGGATGTTGCACCTCCTTGCTCTCTGTGGCAGTGTGCTAAGTAGAGCCTGCAGGTGCCGTCGGCACAGTCTTGCAGCTCTTGATAGCTTGGGATCGCTACTTAGATGCATGCATGCACTCGGCCGCAGAGATTGCTGCTTGTGTTTTACAAGGTGCAGGGCACCCTAGTCGTGGACGCCTCCGGCTACACTCAAGTCAAGCTGGAGGGCAGCTGCAGCAGCGCCTTGCCACCTGGCATTGCTACCTACCTCTGCCCTAGCCAAGGTGCGGGAGCATGCCCTGGCGGCTGACTGTTTCCCGCTTTGTTTTTTCTTCTCCTCGTGGGTGACTGGTGGGTGGCGGTGGGGTGTGTGAGGTGTGAAGGGGGAGGAAGGGGGGGGGAACGTGACACAATAACTAGGGTGCCACATTTTATCAGGTACAGCGGCTGGCTGTGTTGCGGAGCTTCAGTGCTCGCAACAGGAGCCCCCCTGGGGTCTGAGAAGCGCAGACTTGAGCCGCAGGGCTTGGAAGGGTGACCAGGTGGCCTGAGCTAACATCCCCGCCTGCATGTTTGTTCTAAATTTGAATGGTGGACTTCTAAGTGAGGTGGCTGCAGCCAACCACTGCTAGCGTCCACAACCCAGTAAGTAGCTCAGCTGCTCTGACATACATGCAGGGTCGGGGCTTGGCTTGCCTATGGTGGACACGGCGAGCGTCGGCAGCGATAACAATATTGCTGTACCGGCCTGGAGGCAGCTGGCGGAGCTGCTTGCTACCGCCCTGCACCCCCAGGGGGCGCACCTGCCCCTCCGGTGAGTAGGCGGGCTCTCCCTGCCCGCGCTGCTGCTCCTGGGCCACAGCGCAGCTACTGCCTTTGTTACCTTGCAAGGTATGTTGCGGCACCTGGCTGAGCCGGCACGGCAGCGGCCGCCGCGCAGGTGTTTGTCACGCCATATATCTTTTTACTGGCCGCGCGCTGGGCCTCTATCAGGTAGGTGACAGGGTAGGGTCTGGGCATAATAGCTGCATCCCTGACCGCGACCTCCTGATTCAGCAAGCCAGCACAGAAGAATGACAAACTTGATGCCCCCGCCCGCCAACCTGCGCCCCTGGCTGCCTGCGTGCCCTGCTGCAGCCTGGCGGTGCTCCTGCACGGCCCGCCTGGCAGCGGCCGCCAGGCCACAGTGCGTGCGGCCGCCGAGGCCTGCGGCTGCCACCTGGTGGACCTCAGCTGCCACGACCTGCGACCCGCGGGCTGCCCCGAGAAGAAGGTGCTGGAGGGGCTGCGGGCGGCGTTCGAAGCGGCGGGGCAGTACCGCCCCGCGGTGCTCGCGCTGCGGCATTTCGAGGTTCTGGGGGGCGGCGAGGGCGGCGGTGAGTGTAACTGTTCGGCATATTTGACGGGGGGGGGGGGGGGCGACGGCATTTCTGGCGGGCGGAGGTGTTGGTGTAAGACCCTTGATACATTTGAAGGGCCCTCTGACTTGCTTTGAAGACAACTGCATAGCAATCCAGCACCCCCTATGAGTCGTTGTGGGAGCTCTGTTAGAGCGGCTTTTCAATGCTAAAAGCCTGGTTTCTGCATGGCTGTGGCTTGGTATGGGGCTGGGCTGTGTACATGTTGGGGAAAACCCTCCCTTGCCCGCTGTTTTGTGGGGTTCTTGTTGTGACTGTACCGCAGCCAAGCTCCCGTCCCACGGCTTCATTAAAAACCAGAGTCGTGGGACTTCATGTGCTTACTGCACTTCTAGCCACCCCCCAAGTCCCAAAATGAGGGCGGATGTACCAACTTCTGTGGCAATTGCGCTCCAGCGCAGGCGGCCTCGGCGGGGGCGAAGCCTTTGCCGCACGAGCAGGCACGGTGCTGGCCGAGTGCATTCGCAGCAGCTTCCGCCCACGACCACCACCGGTAGCAGCAGGAGCGGGCGCGGGCGCAACCACGCGCCTTCCCACCGGCCTGCCAGGGCTGGGCAGCCTGCAAGCCCGCGGGGCACAAGAGCAAGATGGCAGCATGGCAGCGGGTGCCCCCCCGCAGCAGGACCAACACCAGCAGCGACAACGGCAGGAGGGTCCCGGCGAGCCGCCCCTGCCCCCCTCCCCCACCCCGCTGGTGCTGGTGGCGTGCGTGGCTGCCCCCGACCGCCTGCCGCCCCCGCTGCGCCGCGCCTTCACCCACGAGCTGGCGGTGGACGCTCCGGACCAGCCTGCCAGACGCGCCCTGCTGGAGGCCTGCCTGCGCGGCAGCCTCTCTGGGCAGACGGGCGGCAGTAACAGTGGCGCGGCGGGGGGCAGCAGGAATGGGGAAGAGGGCGGGAGGGGTGTGGTGGGTGGTGAGGTGCTGGATGAGCTGGCCAGGCACACTGCAGGGCTGCTGCCGCGGGAGGTGAGCCAGCCGTCAGCAGTAGGGAGGGTAAAGGAGTCTGTGAAGCGGAAAGGTCCCTAGCGGGTGTCACAGGGGTGTCTAGCTGGCGCACGGCGCAGTGGCAGCGGATCTGTCCATGGGTCTGTTCCTGCTAGGCGGCCTGCATATCGTCGGTTTTAACCTTTGTCTGCCAAGTGGCTTGCTAGGTGCTGGTTGGTGGACTGCTGCGTCGCCAAGTCAGGTTCTTGAGGGAGAGGAGTTCGCCTGTTGTGCCCATTGTTGGCACAGTCCAAAGCTTCCAAAGTCAGAATAAGTAGATGATATGCAGCGGTGAGATGCTTGCAGGTCAGTGCTGTAGCTGCTGATGCTGCTGCGCTGGCGGCCGGGGAGATCTTGCAGGCAGCAGAGTTCCTGTCACCCGTGGCTCCGGCGGACTCCCAGGGTAGGTAACCAAGGCAATCAAGCCCCAGTGAGATCTGATTAGGAGGGATCTGCCCCATTAGGAGGGACTCATGGCAGCATGGTCAGGTGGCGGTATGCTGGTAGACTAGACTAGACTAGACTAGCTGTGCAGGTACTCCTAGCACCCCCATGCTGGAGGAGCGGCACCTGTCCCAGGCCCTGGACGCCGTGCGGCAGCGGACGGCTACCGACATTGGTGCCCCCAAGATCCCCAGCGTCAAGTGGGAGGATGTGGGCGGGCTGGAGGACGTGAAGCGAGCCGTCCTGGACACAGGTGGAGTGATGCGCATGGCTTAAATGGGGCGTGTTTGCAGGTGGGTGTGCGTGTGTGCGCGCGCAGGGCTGCGGTTGCGGGTGTGTGGTGGTGGGGGGGGGAAGGAGGTGTGCTTGTTATGGTTAGCTAGGGCGTATTGGCTGCTGTCTTGGATCGAAGACTATGTTTGGGAAGGTAGCCTGCCTTGTTGCCCATAGTGTGCGTTGCATCGTTGGTTGCCCTGTTGGTAATCGCTGTATGTTATTGGGCTTTGGGGCCTAGGGCGCGGCGAACCTTGGCCAGATGTGGCAATGTCAGTCGTAGCACGACCGTCTGTGAAGGACATACCGCGTACATTATCACAAATAGCTTGAAATGGCGACGAGATCCACTGACGAGGACGCCCCTTGGTGCTTGCAGTGGAGCTGCCCTTGAAGCATCCTGAGCTGTTCTCGGGTGGCTTGCGGCGCAGGTCTGGTGTGCTCCTGTACGGTCCACCAGGTCAGTTCTCCCCATAGCTACCCTTAAATAATAACTTCCGTATGCTAAACCCTACTAAACTGTCTTGAGTACTGCGCGCGGCTCCTCCTCCGCTGTTTCCAAATGTTGTCGGCACAATCTGCTGACAGTGGCACCATGTAGTGGCGGACCTTTTCCCACATGGCGGCCTCCGCCTAGACACTAACTTAAAAAGTAAGAGTGTTGCAGAGGCCGGTAGGACTCCTTGCATGTTTGCTAGTGACTGTCACGCTGCCCATCACGGGGCGGCGTGCTGCAGAGGGCGGGGGACGCACAAAGGCATGGTGGCGCGGCACATGACACCACATACACTACAGACCGTCCGTCCCCGGAAAGAGAGCAAGTATGGCGTCTCCACACTCGTGCTGGAGAGGGAGCACCCAGCGATGGCAGCCTGTTCCGCTTTGCAGGCACCGGGAAGACCCTCCTGGCCAAGGCAGTTGCCACCGAGTGCGGCATCAACTTCTTGTCTGTCAAGGGCCCCGAGCTGATCAACATGTATGTGGGCGAGTCTGAGCGGCAAATCCGGGAGGTGAGCAAGCTTATCAACGTTTGTACACGCGGCTGGTCCCCCACGTGGGCCTGCACACGCCTCATATGGAACCAGCTTACAGTCACTGGCAGGGGCAGGCTGTGGCTGTTGGGAGTGAGATTGGCAATCCCTAGCGTTGCAAATGAGGCAAAGTATTACGACGTTGACCATGTGTTGTTGAGTAGGTGGTGTGGGGTGGTGTGTGGG
>BBXU01003093.1:0-12933 GCA_001598975.1 Parachlorella kessleri
CCACACACACACACCCCACCACCACCCACATCACTAGGTTAGAGGCAGCTTCGGTTGATCAAGACATCCCTTACCTGACCAGGGGAATTGGGTGAGTGAACATGAAACTGAGGCTTAAGATGGAATAACTTACAACCACCATGCATTACATTAATCACATGCATTCAACGTCCATCGGCCCACCAAAACGCATGGGGTTGGGACTTGTCACAGAATAACGTGTCCATATCTCCATAGGGAGATACGCAGCCAAGGATGTATTGCCTACATAAACACTTCGTCGCACCTGTCGGCATGATCTTGATGCCCACATCCCGCCCATAGTACTCCAGCACAATGCTGCCCCGGTTGGTTTTGTGCTCCAGGCCCAGCATGCGGGCGCAGCACGACAGGAAGTGCCGAGCGTAGTCAAAGGTGTGGAAGCCTACAGAGGGCAGCCAACACACGACAAAATGCTAACACTGCCATGGGCTGGGGGCGAGCGGAGGCACCTCCGCAGCAGGCACGGCAGCAGGGCAAGCCACGCTCGCGCTTATCTTAGCCCACCACATCCTCACATCCATCGAACAAGTCTTTTGGAGAAGCATAGCCGACCACATGAACTGTCCCACGGCTACAAGGCCCAACATGGTACCACCTTTACTACACATTCATACTCATCCTGGCACCCACCAATCAAGTCAGCATTGAGCATGGACCGGATGATCTCCTCTCTCCGAGGGAAGGTCCGGAAAATCTCGGACGAGGGGAAGGGGGAGTGCAGGAAGATGCCACACCTGCAGAACACAGATTCGATCGACAGTGTGAGTACGCCTGGGGACCGGGTCTGATGTTAGGGTGAGAGTGTTGGTGTAAGAAAGGACGGGGGAGGCCATCGTCCCGGGGCAGACGCCCCGCCCCCTGGCACCCATCCGTCCCTTCTTTCCCCTCCACCCCACCATTCGCCCTTGCCCAACTTGCGGGCCTTGCAGTCAATCTCTCCCTCCCTCCAAGGAGTCTGGGCACCACCAAATCGTCCCCACCCAGCCCGCGCTAGGACAGCCAGGCCGCCCACTAGCCGGGTGCACAAACCCCCACAGGGATAGGACATGGAGCGCACTGCTTAAACAGCCACCCAAGGACCCCCGCCCGTTTGCCATGCCGGCTCACTTTATCCTGTGGAACAGCACATGCAGGTGTACTTGCAGCAGTACACATCCAACAGCCACCTGTACCGCCGCTCACTTTATCCTGTGGAAGCGCTTGCGCAGCAGGGAGGGCAGCACCAGCAGGTGGTAGTCGTGGATCCACACGTAGTCATCCTCAAGTGATCCCAGCACCTCCACCATCCGGCTGGCAAACACCTTGTTGGCCCGCACATACGAGGACCACAGGTCGGGGTCAAACCGCCCCAGGGAGTTGGGGCTGAGGGGGGTGAGGTAGTGCAGGATGGGCCACAGCTGCTGCTTGCAGAACTCTGCAGGCAGGCACGCAGGCAGGGAGGCAGGCACACAGCGACGGGGATGAGACTTCTCATAAACCAGGCACCAAAGAAAAAGCAGGCTGAGGGGGATGAGCCACAGCTGCTGCTTGCAGAACTCTGCCGGCAGGCAGGCGGGCGGGCAGGCAAGGCACATTTGAACAGTCAGGCTGGGCTGTGAAGGCAAACTGCTGTGCTTCATGCTTGTACAACCCCACATGGCAGGATGCCTTTTACTCTTGCTTTCACATTACCCACTGGGACACGCTCCCCCACACACCCACACACCCCGACCACCTCACTCACTTCTGTAGTAATTGGTCTTCAGCTCCGTCCCTAGGAACACCGGGTAGCAGTTGTGCTGCCGCTGCAGCTGAGTGGCGACCTCCTGGAAGGGTATCACTTGCACCTTCGCTGCTGGGCTTTGCCCATGTGCATTACGTTAGCTGGGCGGCTTAACACGCCTATGCTGCTCACCTTCCCCACCAGCTTTGTTCAGGCTGTACAGGATTCTGTCAGCCTGGCAGCGCCGTGAAAGCAGCCGAGCCTGTATTGTACTCCCCATGCGCGCCTTCCACACACCCTTAGCGCCGAACTTGCCCCCACAGCGAAGTACGCTGCAAGGTTGGCGCGCCACGTGATATGCACCACAACTGGACCACCCCAACTTCCCGGCGCGGGACCTCCCGAGCCCTGGGCGCTGTAGCAACAACCTGCCGCTGCCGCCTCCTTTACGGTACGCGTTGAGGCAAAAGAGACCAGGGGTTGAAAGCCTTGGAGCGGCTGCGCCGCCGGACTCCCAGGAAGGTAACCGTTGCCGGTGTGGCCGTCGGCGACAAAAGTGTTAGAAGTCCAAGCCCTCACCTCCTGCTCGTTGCTGTCCACTTCTACTGGCAGGCACCCCACATAGACGGCGTCCATGTCGTCCGGCAGGCCCTCCTTAGCCTGGGCAATGAGCGCATCCTCGTCCCACTCGAAGCTCCACCCCGCCTCGCCGCGCGAGACTCTCAACGGCAGGTGGTTGGAGACGAATATGAGCCTGCATGGTGGCCAGGGGGGCTTCAGCAACTGTCGGAGTGCAACAATGGAGCGCGTCTGATGGGGCCGGTGCCAGCGTGGCGTACCGTCTCAGGCGCCTGCCATCGCTGTCTATGGAGTTCCGAGAGCCCTTATTGGCACCGGAGCTAAGAGACAGAGGGCCACCCCCCTGCAGGTCATTAAGGGAACCACCCCCAAAGTCCCCCTCTGCTAGCGCTGCCAAGTTCGAGAAAGATTTCCTTGAGAAGCTCGTCATGAGTGACGGGCAGCTATGGTTACACGCCCCGGGCCACAGCGCTCGCTGATGGGGTCAAGGCACTCTGTGGCATGTCAACACCAGGCCATCGAAACACAGGTAACAATGCACTATTTGATGCTGACAGGCACACTCGCTGGATTGCTCGATCGCAAACTTTCCGGCTGAGCTGGCTCCCATCAGTCATCGCAGGCCCGCCATGGCAAACCTTTATAAAGAGGGGCCATGCCACCTATCGTTTGGCTTGTTTGGCATTTCGGAAGAGATGTGCAGGACCTTGTACTTAATGGCTTGCAAATGCCTAGCATCAAGAGATGATGGGCCATGCATGTATGAGTCTTGGAAGATGAGGCCCACGTCCGCAAAGCGATGCCAGGAAGGTTTTTCTTTTTTTGGTATGCACGCTCTCATCGGAGGGGTGTAGCAAGTGGTATACCGAGAGCAAATGCTGAAGTGGAAGATGGTCAGGGTTTCTTTCATACTTCCACCTGCTCAAGCTTTTCCCTGGAACTGAGGTTTCTACTAGACCGTGCGGGGAACACGGGTGCAGGACTCTGCTTCCATTGCCACGTCCCCTGGCCCTGGAGCAACACAGGCGCGTCACTTGGAGGGCCAACGTGCTATAAGAGTCGCCAGGGCTTGCTGGGTGTGCCGTCTCTCCCTGGGGAAGGCCGAGCCGCTCGTTTGTCAGAAGTGAGGCCTAGCTAATCCTGTACAGCGGTTTCAAGTAACTGGAAGCTCACAGGCTCTGTACACACCGCTGTATGTCGTGTGAAGAGCGTCCAAAGCAGCTGTGGTTGGTACCGGGGCGGCCAGCAACCAGTTTGACATACAGAGGTTGTGTCACAGGGGGGGGGCTTGGATGTGCGCGGCGGTAATACACCCACCCAAGTGTAACAGGTTGGTATTCATACGCATCACAGCACGAGCTTTTATTGATGACAATTTGTGAGTAGCATCAAGCTGCTAGCCCAGTTTGCCTGCTGCACTTCCTGCTGCCTATCGATCAGCATAGCATCATATTCTGCTGCCCCTGCTTCACTATTCAGCTGCACATGCTCTTCCAGTAGCCTTAATTGGTCTCGGGGAGAGAAGTACTGGATCAGGACTCAGGCAAGCCCCGGAGCATGACTGCATTGCCCCTGTCACTACAACCCGCCTTCAACTCTGTTCGCACGACCAGGCACCCTGACTAATTGCATTGCCGGAGGGGAGCGAGAAGCTAGCTTGCCACAATGTGGTGCCAGGGTTTATGGCAATGGGTATACGCAACACTACCAGGGGAAGCTAGAAGGCCCGCTACGACATGAAGTTACATGCATTTGCGCCCGTCTCGTGTGGCAGCATGAGCAAAGGAAGGATGAGGTACTCAGGCCTGCAAATATGTTCAAATTCCTGCGGCAACCATTGAAACCAAGGTACTATTTAAGATGGAAATGCACGTGACAGGAAGGGGTCAGACAGCAGTGTGGCGGGGGCCAGCTGCGTAAAAAAAAGGTACTATTTGTTTATGATTATTTATCCCTGAGTGACATGTGCCACCTTGCATTTGCAACTATGGTTAAGGCACAGCAGTAAGTTAGTTAAGCGGCATTCGGAGCTTGATGAAGCATGAGGCAGACCGGCTCTGCGCCGCCAGTGCTTTCCTTCCTCTCCTTGTTATACCGGGGTTCATCCCAAACTGTGCTCTTTGGCCCTTTTCCCGTGTCTCTGCCTTTTCATCGGGCCCTTCTCCTTTAGCTGTGTTATTTGCTATTGCAGGCTGTCCCATATGTGCCCCGCTTTTATAGGGGCACTCCCTCGGGCTCTTCACTAGTAAAGGGAAATAGCATAGGGTGAAAAAGAGGAGCAAATCACCTGGCCACACGGGACACGGTGTAGATGCCACTCGCCACCCGCATCTCTAGTCGTGACGCATGAGGAAAGCCCACACCCCATACCTACGGGCTGATCCATTCACTTCGCGCGCCACCCGTAGTCCTCAAGGAGCCTCGCCTTATTAGTAACTCATGGTGCCGCAGAAATCCGCAAGGAAGCAAATACCTACTAAAACCGCCTAGCCGCCGCTGGCCGCCACCTGGTGCAAAACTGCTCGGGAACTCCTGCCTCGTGTGAAGGAAGGCAAGCATTGTCGATCAGCTTCATGGGTACCCGAGTTTACAGCTGTCCCAACTTTAATCTGCTGGCGCAACGAAGGCGGGAGCCGCTTTGCTAGCACGCCCGCGTGGTTCCAGCATGTGCGATCAGGGGAGCGGGTGCAACCGCACGTGGCTGCTGACTCCTAATCGACCACCAAGGCAGTTTGAGAGGTCTTTTAGACGCTTTGTGAGCACGTTGTGATCAGCCCCTGCACCCCCGGCGAACCTTAACCACTGCCATGGCGCTTCAGGAGTTTCTGCAAGGGCCTACGTTCGTGCCTGAGCTGGATGCCTACGGGCTTGGCCTTCTGGACGAGGAGCAGGCGGAGAGCGGAGAACAGGTGAAGGAGTGTCGCTGGGATGACGCAAACGGAGAGGGGTGCGTCGAGGTTGTGCTGTATCAGAACGTTTGCCTTGTACACTTTTCCTTGTGACTTCACTTTCCTTCTCCCATCCCACATGAGATGTGCACTCTGCAGTCCTGCGTCGCGGTTAGGTCCTCACCTGGCTAGAGGCAGCTGCAGCTGACTGTCGCCTACCATAACACGTCAGCTCTAATCAAGGCAAGGATGCAGCTGTTTTGGTGATCAGCTTCACTCTCCGCTCGCAGGGCTACTACTCTGGGAGTGGGGGCGCAACACCCACGTCTTCGGGCGGCGTGACCGCGCTGGGGCTGGGAGGTGCCGCCGGCGGCCGCAAGCCGTCCAAGGGCAAGGGCAGCCGCGGGCCGCGGCCGCGGCTGTTCAAGAAGGGGACCTGCCAGGCGGACGGCTGCGAGGCTGACCTGACGCCGCTGCCCTTCTACAACCAGGTAGAGAGGATTCCCGCTCCCAGCATACGCTGACAATTGAAGCAGTGTGGGCCCACTGGGGGTGTCTCAGAAGCCGGAGGGCTTGCGTGAACACGGCATGGCATTGGAGTGGTCTTGGCTAGGCCGTGCCGGCCCATCATACCAAAGCTGTGCGGTTGCGCTTGTGTCCCCAACACGCTGAGGCTGCTTGGGGTCCACCCTCTGTTGTTGCGTAGTTTTGGACCGGCCATGCCAATATCAAGTGTAACCCAGGGCCAGCTGAATCTCCTGATATGCGGTACCTGCCGCTGGGAACACACATAGCAGAGGACATCACCATGCCCTGTGTTTCTTACTGTTCGCAGCGCAACCACATCTGCATGGCGCACAAGAAGGCCGAGGACTTCACAAAGCTGGTAAAGCCATCGTCGTGAAGGACCATTCTTTTAAGTCGGATGCTGGGGGGACACGGTGCCAGCTGCTGCCTTGGTGTGCTACTCACTGCGAATCTTAGAAGTCCTCCTCCCAAGTCCTGATGTCACTTCGAATGGAGTGGCTTAGGATGCATTGTGGCACCTTGCCGGAAGGGCACCTTGCTGCCCTATGCGGCAACTTGGTCAGTTGACTCACCTTCACTGCTGCCCACCTTTAATCACCGATGGTATCAGCCTTGCTGGATGCTACTATGTAGCCTCAATTGTACCTGACTAACAGCTGGGGGTCCTGCACTTGGGCTGCAGGGCGAGACTGTACGCTTCTGCCAGCGCTGCGGCGTGAGCCACCCCCTTGGCGATTTTGAGGGGGTCAAGCGCTCGTGCAGGAAGCAGCTGGCCAAGCACAATTCGCGCAGGTAAGGACGCTGCGCTTGTGATCCACACTTTGTATACTATTTGATTTGAGCTGTCGTGCTTACTCCATGCTCTTAGCTGGTACTCCATGCTCTTCGCAGCACAATGTATGCCTACTTTACGTAACAATAGGGTTGCGAAGTATGTCAAGGGTCCTTTCCCAGGAACTCATGGGTATTTGAAGCACTGGCGAGGGAGTGGAATGGGGAGGGCATGCAAGGCGCCGGCGTCTCGAGCATGGCGCCCATGGCATGAAGGAACAAAACTGGGGCCAATTGATAGTGGTTGGGATGTCTTCACGCAGGGCTGGCCCGCCACCTACTCTGGTATTGTGTTGACTGGAAACAGGCAGAGGCTAACAAACGTTTGTGGCAACTCCAGTTCACAAGGCTCCCCAGGCTCCCCAGTCACCCCTCTTTCTGGCATGTGTCGCTTGTGCAGGCGCAAGCAGGGTGCGTCTCCTACTGCCACCTCCTCCGGCAGCCCGGCCTCACCGGTCGACAGCGGCGCCTGCGCCACCTCCGCGCCGGCGCTCTCCCCCTTGGCTCCCGCCCCGGTGGTGGACCTTTTTGCCAGCGACCTGACGGCAGACCTGCACCTGGCAGGGGCGGTGGCGCCTGCCGGGGGTGCCGCTGGCGCGCTGGAGCTGGGTGCAGCTGCGCTAGGCAGCAGGAGCCTGCCTGCTGCCGCAGGCGCGGCGGCAGCGCTGGCGCTGCCGGCGCAAGCCGGCGGCCTGGCCGCGCCGCCTGCGGCGGCGCTGCCGCCGTTGCTGCCCCCCCCGCCTCCGCCCACCATAGAGGACGACCCGCTGGATGAACCTTGGTGGCACGACCTGCTGGCGGGCGCGGATGGCAGCGATGAGCAGCAACTGCTGGCTGTGGCCGCGGCAGTGCCCCAGCAGCAGCAGCACGCCGCGCCCACCGCGGCCTCCAGCCATGAGCGGGTTTGTGGGGCCCGCGACGAGCGGGTTTGTGGGGACACGGGCGGGTGTTGCCCTTGTTGTGGAGGCGCCGCTAGCAGCCTGGGAGCAGCAGCAGCGCCCTGCCAGCCCGCCCACTCCTCTTCCCCCTGCCCACCAGCAGTCTCAGCAGCCGTCTCAGCAGCAGCAGCAGCAGGCAGTGCTTGCCTGGCAGCAGATGCAGCCGGGGTCAGTCACGGTGATGATAGGCGGCGTGCCGGTGTCGGTGGTCGTGGCGCAGCCGGTGCTGGCGCCGGAAGCGCAGGCAGCAGCCGGGCAGCCGCAGTGGCAGCAGGCGCAGCAGCAGCCGCAGTACCTGGTACCGCAGCCGCCCTCCGATCTGAGGATGGTCCCGCTGGATGCAGTGGCAGCCTTCTAGAGCTCCATAGCCAGCAACAAGGGTTGAAGCTTCAGGGGCAGCAACAAGGGCAGCAGCAGGGCAATGCTGCCCGGCAGGATGGCCAGCTGGCAGCGTCTGTGCTGGCGGGAGTGCTGGCGGCATGGCTTGAGCTCTTGCAGCTACAGCTGTCCCAGGCGCTTGCACTGGCGGGTGTGATGGCTGTCGGTGGTGCGCCATGCATGGTTGTGGCTGTCTAGGGGTTTTGGTGGGTTTTTTCTTCCTCTTTGTGCCTCTAAGGGCATCGTCCTCGGTCCAGTTGTTAGGATCATTTCATCCTCCTACCATCAGAGGGATTACTGTCCTGGGGAGTCAGACTGGGTGTTCCAACTGGAGTGTTCATTAATCTGGGGATCAGCAGTTGGGCTTTGATTTTTGGGTAGTGGGGGTGGCTTACTCATCTCTTTGCCACCTGCACTTGGTGCGGCTCTGACAGCCAGGCGGGGAGCAAGCTGGAAGCTTGGTTTTTGTACTCAGTGCGCTGCACTCCCTTGTCTACCTACACTGCATATGTCTGCTGATGCAGTGGTCGTTGTGTGACCGCCGCATGCTGTCTGGCACTTTGGTTTGCTGCTCGGTGGGCCAGGGCTCACAAACTGGGGACACGATGTGGAGAGACGTGCTGCGGTGGCCTCTTGAACATCTTGATAGGCGGATGCACGCGGATTTGGCCCGTGTGTAGCTTGCAAGCTTTTGAACACCAATAGTGCAGTGATCGGTGGACAGCGGCACGCGGCCGCAACAAATGCGGCATCCATAACAGTGAAGGCAGTTGGCTGTTGAGAATGGACGACACACAGCTTGAAGCCAGCTACTAATTTTACAGCTCCAGCCGTCACACCCTTGTCACGATGGGCCACATAGGCAAGCAACTGGCTTCAATACTGCGTTCGCTTCAGCCTTCCCAATGTGCCACCAAGCAACCCTTGCAACCAGTCCGTACTCCCCAGGTATTGGTCCTTGTTCACACCCAAACCCATGCCTCCCTCCTTCGTGCTGCATTGCACCCCCAGCTATATTTACATATATATGCATCCAGCCCTGTCAGCCCAGCTTAACTCTCACTTCCTGTTCGCACTACCTGCCACCCATGCTAATACCTCTTCCAGTGGCCTTAGCTTATCTTGGGGAGAGAATTACTGGCTCAGAACTCAGGCAAGACTGAGGCTCATTCTGCATCCAGCCCTGTCAGTCCAGTCCAGCCCAGCTCTACTCCCTGCTTGCGCTACCTGCCACCCATGCTAAATACAGGGAAGAGACAAGGTGCTGTCTGGCCCCTTCCTGTCACGTGCATTTCTATAGTAAATATAGCAGAGCATACCTGCATCCATGTCAGTCCAGCCCAGCTCTACTCCCTGTTCGCACTACCTGCCACCCCTGCTAATACAGTTCTCCAGGTATACCCCATGTTTGCATTGCCTGCCACCCTTACTAATAACCTACAGGCAAAAGACCTACTGGATCAGAGCTCAGGCAAAATCCAGGGAGCATACTTGCATCCAACACTGTCAGTACAGTTCAGCCCTATCTCCTCTGTTCGCACTACCTGCCACCCTTACTAATACCTAGTCTAGTCTACATCAACTTTGTCTAAAAGCGTACCGCCACCTGACCAAGCTGTAGTGAGTCCCCCAAAAGTGCGGCCAACAAAGAGCCAGAGGATGTACTATGCCCACAAACAAAGACCCAAGTATCAAGCTAGCACTTACTTGGGTCTTGCATTGACGAGGAAGGCGCGCCATTAATAACATACGTCACGAATCATATCCAGTAAGCAGAACTAACGTCCAGAGCACAAATGCATACAGCCTTAGGTCAGTACACTTACCCCTACCCCTGCTGTGTTCGCACTGCCTGCCACAAGCCACAGAGTTAGGCTAGCACTGTGATAAGTAACCTCCCTCACGCCAGACTCTCCTGACTATAATGGGCCTGTTACCCGCTGTGCTGCCGACGCTCCTACCCAAACCTCCCCCGGACTCTCCTAAACAAAGGGATGCATGTGGGCTTCAACTCATCTGTCATCTGTGCAGATTGTAAACCACCCTCCCGGTCCACGCATCTCCAACTCCTTATTCAGCTCGTTTGCCACCCACAAGGACTCTTTGTTCCACAGCTTGCGTGGCCGATCACTGCCAGCCACGCCTGAGCGTTTGTCCAGTAGCAGGTGGCGCAGTGGTAGCCGCAGCAGCAGCGGCAGCTCCTCTCGCGAGAAGCACAGCCACACACAGCCCTCCAGCTCCAAGCTAGAAAGCCGCGTGGCCTGCCGCAGCGCTTCCCTTATTTCCCCCACCTCGCCTCCATACACGCGCAGGCTCTCCAGCTTGTGCAACCACGGTCCCCGCCACAGGCACCAGGCTCCTGGGTCCATGTCATCGTCCACCACCTCATTGAGCACCAGCGAGCGCAGGACCGGCAGGAAGGTGAAGGCATCTGGGATTGGGCCGCCACAAATCTCCAAAGAGGTCAGGCAAGTGAGAGAGCTGAGGGATTCCGATCTCATCGGCTCCTCCTCCTCCTCCTCCTCCTCCTCCTCCTCCACTCGCTCGCACTGTAGGAGTGTGAGGGACCGCAGGCGCGTGAGCGGGGACAGCACCTCCCAGTCTGCGCTGGCGAAAGCCCCCCCATCGATTTTCAGCGACTCCAGGGCGAGGCAGTGCCCCAGGGCGGTGTCGGCCAGGGGAGCCATGGGGGAGAGCAGCTGCAGGTGCCGCATGGCTGGGAGGATGGCGGCGGTGCCAGCGGTGTAGTCTTCCAGCAACGGAAGGTCCACCGACTCCAGCACCGCGGTAGTCACCTGGCTGGCTGCCTGGCACCAGGCCCACGGCAGGCGCAGGTGTGGGTGGTAGTCAGCGTGGTGGGAGGGGCTGCTCCTGGCCATCAGCTGCAGCTCCAAGCCTGTGAGGGCAGACAGGCTGGGCGGCAGCAGCCCTTCTAGCGGCCCGTTCACCACTGTGAGCCCCAGCCGCCGCAGCTGCCGGAGGCTGGCCAAGCTGCTAAGCGGCTGCAGGCCGCCTGGCAGGTCGCACTCGCAGTGGAGCGACTTGAGGGAGGTGAGCAGGCCTAGGATGGCGAGGTGTGGCGGAAGGAGTCGAGTCCCTGGAACCTCCAGCTCCTGCACCAGGGGCATTCACCAGGGCATCCCTCTATGTGTATGCTGGCATGCTTGGACCAGCGCAGCCTGGCCACCCACGGCACTGCTGTCTTTTCACTCCAGTCCACATGCAGTCCATTTTGATACCACTGCTGCTGTAACAACAGGTAGCTCCTAGCCTTGCTGGACCTGATCTGTGAGCTCCTACCCACAGGTAGATGGACAGCTGTTCCAAATGCTGTGGTTCTCAATAGTCAACACAATAAGCAGCACGGTTGCGCAGCCCTTTCTAACTCATAAGAAGGAAATACGAGGCTGTCACGGTGTATAGGTTTACACGTGCCCTGTGGTCTGTGTAACCAGCTCAGCTGGCTCCCCCAACCCACCCCAATCCCACACGGTGCACCCCTCCCAGTAAAGCCAGCGCCTCCTGAGGTTGCTGCTCCCCAGCTGATGCATGGTGTCTCCTTGCCACCCCTGCTGCCACTACTTATGTCCCTCCTGTGGACTAGGATATGGAGCCAAACATTCTGATCACGACCTACAGATTTACCCAGTAAATTGTGTTTGTTCACCCACATCTGTTATCCGACACACAGCTGGGCCCCCGCCTCGCTGTTCCTTTGCCGCTTCCTACGCATCCTGTGTATCCCATCTCAAATACAGCTGCCCACCTGGAGAGCCTTTGCCCTGAGCAGGAAAGGTGCAATTTCGAGGGACGGCCAAGGCGTGATGAGCCGCAGCCTTCGTACTCCAGGGGCCACCACTTCCAACCAGTACGCCAAAACTGACATCCCCTGCCTTGACAGGCGGCCGTCCTTCTCCCAAACCAGGTCCAGAGTTGCCCATGCAGCTAGTGGGCGCTTCAGGAGCGCCGCAAAGTGTTTGTTAATCAGACAGGTATTTGCTATAGCTGTTTTCAGGCCTTCTGTCTCAACAAGCTGAGCCACAACCCTGTCCAGCAGTGCATCGTCCAGCGATAGAAGCGTGCGCCGAGCCATCACCTCCACACAATAGTCAAGCAACAGCTTAAAGTCCACTAATTTCGATAGCGGATCAAAGCATCAGTTTGTATGGACCTTCCTCATGACCTTCCTGGACTGGAATTTGAGTCCATGCTGGCTGCCCTGCTGGCTGGGCGCTGGCAGGATGACTAAGACCTCCCAGTAGGTACTTAACGCACAACTAGGTGTGTTTATTTAGGGTGGCAGGTGATGCGATCAGAAAGGAGGTACTGGGCTGACAGGGGTGTATGCAGTATTTTTGTTGGGGCAGCTAAACCACGGAAAATGCGGCAACGTGAGACCTGGAAAGTAAAGCTTTCTGGATCCGTTTCAAGTGATGCTTGTGCGCTTTTCCTTAGGTGTGCTTGTTTGTTATGGTGCTTGCTGTTTCCCAACCAGGCGCTAGGCTAGAGGGCAAAGCAGTGCAGTAGTGGTAGCCCATTGGTTGTTGAGTGTGCACCCAAGCCTTCCTCACGCAGCAACCCGCTCCAGCTCACCAACTACACAGTGCCACACACTCTTGCAAACGAGGAAGTCGACCAAACGGCAAGATCCCAACAAATGCTCCTCCACCCACCACCACCACACGCCCACACCCCACTCCCAAGCAGCGGTGACACCGAGCACGGCCGTGCCAGGCTGGGTAACTTACCAGCCTAACAACCGTCATGCCAGAAGCTAAGTTGCACTCACATAGTAGGTGAGTGCCGTAGGCCACCAGCAACAGCAGCTGACGGGCAACTAGTTCGCCCGCTGCCACCCTGCAAGCTTGCTTCGTATCCCACCAGCAACCAGCAGTTGGAGGGTACTAGTTCGCCTGCTGCCACCCTGCAGGTCTGCTTCTTCCCCCTTGCAGGCAGTCCATACCTACTGGCACCCACCCAGGCTTAAATAGATTAAGGGGTCCCCACCCACTGCCGGCCGGCGTGGCAGGGCTGCCCGGGTTGGGGG
>BBXU01003094.1:0-41965 GCA_001598975.1 Parachlorella kessleri
GGGNGGGCGCTGGTGAAGGGGCGTAACTCTTTGCAAAAATAAAGCAGGCCTCCTACACCTACTCCTCCTTGGTTGCAAGCCTTAAAATCTCCTGAACGCCTTTACCTCCCGTATGAAGGTATTACTTACTGGGCATGAGGAGCACTAGAGTTGCAACGCATCGAAAGTGACCTACACAATGGGACAAGAAGAACTGGCTTCTACTGGGTGTGCAACCCTGCAATCGCACCCACATGCATGAGCGCAGGTTGCTCGGGAACCCGGGGTTTCCACCCCAACAGCAGCTCCAAAACAGCCCTGACGGTAACCTTAGGTGTGAAAATGATCTTCATGCCTGCTGCAGCAGACCTGTCGTAATCTTGATCATCTACTGCAGGAGTCACCAGTACAGCCTGTGGCGGCAAGCCACAGGTGTTGGCAATCACGGACCAGCGTGTAGGCAAAACCCCAGTGCGCCAGAGATGCCAGGCTGCTTACCCTGGTCGGCGGCAGTGTTGATCGTGCCTTGCGTTTGTTTGCACGTCATGAATGGTCGAGCAATTCCTTGGGACCTAGCCCTGCTTGTTTGCGGACACTGTCCTTAAAGCTGCCAAACACGGTTGGCGTGTTGCGGAGTACCTGGAATTGCCAGCGTGCCCACTATCTAGCGGAGCATCCTGGGCAGGTTTTGTCGGGGGTGCGTTGCTCTGGCGAGGTACAGCCTCCTGCCATGGAGGGCCTGCAAGGGGCGAACCCCGGCAGTCCTTCACTATGGACGGTGAGTCACTGGCATGCCTGGTTTTGCCGCCCTTGTACCATGCTCGTTAGCAGCCCGCACACGCTTACTGCTGTCTAGTACTTGCAAGTTTTGAACACTCTCCTGGCTGCCCTGCCTGCTCGCAGGGCGTGTTTGGGGAGGAGTTGACGGGGCTAGCACCCGCTCTGGATACCAGCCTAGTCTGGGCGTGGCCTCATGGGGTGCCTGACGGCCTGCCACTTGATTACTCACTGGAGGCTCGTGAGGGTGCGTCTTCCTACTCTATGATGTCCCATCAGCCGTGTGTAAGCTTGGGGCTGCCCCGGGCAGATTCGCGGCGCTCCTTCAGGACTCTAGTAGGCGAAACTCCCCTAGGTGTCGTTGGAACTCTCAGAAGGAGTTCCAGGGGACGCAGCTGCAGGCTCGGTTCCTTCTGCGGGGCGCGCTAGGTCTGATGATTGGTACTCTCCCCCAAAAGACCCCCGTAACCAATCAGCAGGGGGGCTGACTGGTTGGCTGGCCATCCTGCTGGGCAGGAGCAGGGCTCGGCAAGCCCCCTGTGCTGCACGCCATGGCCGGCCCGCTGACGTGCCTGTATGTGGGATATGTATGGATGTCCTGCAAAGCCAAGGATCAGGCTCCTCTTAGCAGCGCTTGTCTGAGCTGGGTGGCAGGGCATCAAGTCCCCATCTGCGTGAATGGTCTCTGGCCTCTCCTTGTCTCCTTGGTGTAACACATGTTCTGCCAAGCCGTCCCCTCGTCATCTCTGATGCAACGTGTGTTCTACCAAGCCGTCTGCAGACAACTCGGATGGCGGCGCTCCAACGTGCCACCAACTGCGGCCCTGCAGCGGCCTCGAGCGCTGTCGATCTCGCCTCCAAGCCGCCAGCTGGCTTGTTGTCACTTCATGCGTGGAGTGTGCTTGTGTCCTGCAGAGGCGCCACGAGCCAACAAGGGCGGCATCTCCCTTAAGGGGAACCGCCTGAGGTGGACGCTGGAGCTCCACACCAAGTTTACGGCCGCCTGTAACGAGCTGGGGGGGCCCAACCACGCGACGCCTAAGCAGATCCTGACGCGAATGGGCGTGCCAGGTAGGGACGGGGCGGGAGGAGGCAGCTGTAATGCCTTGGTGCCTTGGTGCCTGTCGCGTGTTTCCCTACCATCTGCTCTGCTACTTGACGCAGCTGGCACCCGCCGAACTGTGCTGGCTGACCCCTTCTGGTCACATGCATTCCATGGTAAATGCCTTGGGTGGAGCTGGTAGCCAGGTTGCAGGTTGGGGTAGATGTGTTGGGGCGGCCTTGTTAAGTTGTGCGGCTGGCTGGCAAGCGTGCGCCGTGACTGGGTGTCGGTGGTGCTGCTTGGCTCCAGCTGGGCAAGCGTGCCATTTCCTGGGAGCGAGCTGCTGTGGCGTCCAAAGCCTGCAGATGTGTGGCTTATCTCCTGGTTCTTCCCCCAAACTTGGAACTGAGCCCGCAGCCCCCCGATATCCCAGGTGACTCGCCTGTACTGGTGGCCTGCTGTGCGTCCAGGTCGCCCCGCCCTTCACCCTGCGCTGCTATGCAGGCATGACCCTGTTCCACGTGAAGAGCCACCTTCAGAAGTTTCGCCAGGCCTTGAAGGAGGGCCGCAAGCCGGGCGTGGAGTTCAGCGGGGGCGCTGGCGGCAGGCAGCCGCGCCGGCGCAGGAGTCGGGCCGCTGACCCGGACCCCGAGCTGCAAGGTGGGTGCTGATTCCGTGGTGGCATGGCAGTTGCTGATGCCAGGAGAGTGCGGAGAGTGCATGGCTGGAGGAGGGGGTTGTCCTCAGGGCGAGCCAATAGCTCAGGGCGACCCAGAGCTGCAAGGTGAGTCTGCGGCCTTTGGGGCAGCACAGTTGCTGCCCTAGTGACGGTGTGGAGGGTGCACGGGTAGAGCGCAGCGCGCGTGGCAGTGTATGGTTAGGAGTTGCGGTGCAGGAGTGCCTATTTTTCCTTGAGGGGATTTTGGGGTTTGTGGGTGTGATGTAGCGTCTGCGATTGCCAGCGACGCTCCTTGCGTACCCGCTGTCTTGTGTTTCTTGCGCGCCTGCGCACGCAATGCTTGACTTGGACACGAAAGCCTGGTTGCTGTGTTTTTGCCCCGCAGGAAGTGGCAGCAGCACCGATGATGAAGTGGCTGCCTTTGGATCTGCCCCACAGGGGTGCAGCAGCCAGGCTGAAGGGCTGGACCCACCGCGGCCCGAGGGCGCCAGCGCTCCCGCTGTCCGGGCACCAGCGACAGCTGGCGGGCCCCCGCCACCCTGGCCAGGGGACGCGCAGAACCCTTCTCGTCAGCTGGGCAGGGGAGCCTGCCAGCCAGCTGTGAGCCCTGCAGGTGCAGTTGCCCTCAGTGCCAACCCCAGCTCAATTGCTGGCTTCCTTGGCTTGCTGGCGGGGGGCCAGGGCCAGCCACAGCAGGCGCAGCAGCTGCTGCCAGAGCAGGCGCCGGCGGCGGAGGAGCAGCGTCAGCCTGGTGGTCAGAAGCAGCGCCAGGGTGCAGGGATGGGGGCGGAGGCTGCTGCGCCTGGCGGCGCCGGGCAAGGGGAGGAGGCGCCGGCGCCCGGCAGTGGCGCCGGGGGAGAGCTGACCTGCTGCGGTGGCGAGGCGCCGGCGCCCTGCGACTGCGGCAGGACCCAGAGAAGGCGCCGCATGGAGGAGGCGCCCTTGCCTCGCAGGCATGGCAGGCTAGTGCGTGACGAGGACCGGCCACAGCAGGGCGACAGCAGGGCGGAGCGTGGGAAGCGCATGGAGGAGGCGCTGGCGATGCAGATGGAGCTCCAGCGGCAGCTGCAGGAGGCCCTGGAGGTAACCAATGATGGCTAAGTGTTAATCGCATATGTAAAGTGGTTTTGGTTTCGAGTGTCTATGCCTGAAGGGGGCCGGGCATGAGTGTAAGCCCGGTATTGTGCATCGCCTTGGGCTGGTTCGGATTACAGTTCGCTTGCAAATGGCTTCCCCCTTGCTGCTTTGGCCCGCCATTGCACACACAGCATCACGCTTGGTCGTCGCGTGAGCTATGGGGGGTTTTGGCTAGCGGATGATGACGTACGGATTGCATAACCACTCCTGACAAGCTCCTGCTTGTCCAGCCTGACAGCTGTTGCCAGCTGCTAGTCCCCGCCATCCAAGAAGCATGGTCTGCATGGGATGATGACATCATTATGTAATCCAACGTGCCCCCCTGCAGGCGCAGCACGACCTCCAGCGCAAGCTGCTTGCCCATGGCCAGTTCATCCAGAGCCTGCTCACCCAAGAAACGGCAGGAGTAGCTGGGCTGAGGTCAGGAGATACCAGGCAGCCAGTGGGCGATTCGCCCCGCGCCCATGGCAGCACCCCTGCCGCAGCAGCGGCGGCTGGGGCGGCCGCAGCGCCGACGCCTGCGACCTCCGTATCAACCAAGGGCCAAAGACTGGCAGACAGCCACCCACCTCAGGGTGCGAGCTCGCCAGCTGGCGCAAAGCAGGCCTCCATGGGGCCCAGCAGGGGCAGCGGGGGCCCCAGCAAGCGGGTGAAGACGTCGCACCAGAGGAAGGACGCCGGCGGCATCGGCGGCTCTCGCCTGAAGAGGACTTTTTCGGCGGGCCAACCTGGCGCGGCGCTGGCGCCAGGCGCCACAACAGGCACGGCAGGGCTAATGCCCCTGCCCAGCGGTCTGCTGCCGCTAGCGCTGGGACCACAGCAGGCGCAGCAGGGCATGACGGAGCAGCATGCGCAGCAGGCACAGCAGGCCGTGCTTGTCCAGCTGGCGAGCCAGCCTGGCGTCCTCCCTGCAGGGTCTGGTGAGGTGGCGCTGTTGGCGCCGGCGCTTGGCGGCCTGCCGCCGCATGTGTCACTGCTGTCGAAGCAGCAGCAGGAGCAGCAGGCGCCTGAGCACGCTGGTGCACTGCATGGCCTGAGCACCACAGTAACGAGCGGTGTGGGTGTGGACCCGACCATAACGCTGGCGCGGTTGGCCCATGGCATGCCTATTCACCGGCTGGAGCTTGCAGCTGTGCTGGGACCAGGCTCACCCCTCTCAGAGGAGCAGGTATGTTGGCTTTGGAAGTCTAGCATGCCTTGCTGCCCTTACCAAACAGAGCTTGTGCAAGTGGCTGCCATGTATTGCCAGTTGCATGACTGTGGTTGAGGGTAGGGCGGGTGAGTGGAAGCCATACAATGGACGGGAGGACTCGTGACCATACTGTTATTTGTTGTTGTTATTGACAGATAATGTTCTAGATTTGTTAGCGCGGGATGGGAAATAGTAAAAGCAGTAAGTATTTTAGTGGCTGATCACTCACAGCTTGGGTCTTGTAACGAACTAGTAGTCGGCCTGCATTTCTGTCTTGGAAACGCTCCAGCAGCACTCCTTTTACCTGCTACGGTTTGCTGCTGCCCCATCCTCGTCCGCAGAAGGAGCACCTGATGGCGACCTTGAACCACCAGCAGCAGCAGCAGCAGGCGCTGTGGCTGCCCGCGCCCCCCATGCAGGAGCAGCCCTCCCTCACGTCAGCCAACAGCAGCGGCGGCTGCCTGGGCAACCCGCTCCCGTCTGTGGAGATGCCGCTGCCACCTGTCAGGCCGCCGCAGCAGGCACAGCAGCAGCAGCAGCCTGGCAGGGAGGCAGAGGGGGAAGCTTCCCTTGTCAAGGCTGCCTCCCCGCTGTCTCCTCGCGCCGGCAGCGGTACGATCACTACTGGCCCCTGCTCCTCCCCGTCTGTATCACGCCCCCAGCTGCCGCCCCAGCCCTCGTTGCAGAGCAGCCACGGCAGCCCGGCGGTCGCGCCCCAGCGTAGCGTGCCGCCTGCCGCCCCAATCCCCTTTGTGCCAACCGGCTGTGGGCAAGTGGGTCTCAGAGATGCCATCGCCGGCCGCGGCGGCTGCGTGGGGCGGGCGTCGAGCCTGCCTTGCCCCGTGTCGAGCCCTTTTTTGGGAGGGATGATGCAAAGGTCTGCCACTCACCCAGGACAGCTGCCTGGCGGGGTGGCTGGGGCCAGCTATGGGCTGGCAGTACCAGCGGTACCAGCGTCAGCGCTGCCAGCTCACGGGCAAGCAGTGGCGGGCGGGGCCATGTGGCCGCTGGGCCTAGGGGGCACAGCAGGCGGAACAGGGCACAGCATGCCAAGCATGCCGGCCCCAGCAGGCCAGCTGGGCGATGGCAGCCAGCTTGTGGTGGCGTCGGGCGACTGGGGTGCCCTGGGCTTGGAGGGGTTGGAGTTCATTGCTGGCTCAATCGAATTGGATGACCTTCTCCTCAGCGGCACGGACCTCCTGTGAGATTGCCAGCTACAAGCCCAGCCCCTTGGGTCCCAGGGGGGCTCCAGCCCCTTGGAGCCCCCCTGGGCCTTGGGTCGCAACAACTTTATTGTGGGGCTGACAAGCTGGGACGACGTGGCTGGGTGTGGACGGAAGGGCGAGTCACACATGGTTCAAAGTCGGCAACCGCTCCAGGCAAGGTGTTGATTGTGGCCTACGGTGGTATCCTTGGTTCTGCAGGTGTGCTTTGAGTCCCGGTGTTGGTAGATCCTTACCACCCTTACGGTAAGAGCTAAGAACTGCAATTCCACGCTTGCACCCGGTTCCTGCCGACGCAAGCGCTCTTTTGTTTCGCCCTTTTGAATTGATTGGCGTATAAGCGCAGCATGGCTCCTGTCGAACACTGTTAGGGTCGCCTGTCTGGGTTGGCGACGCACACTGCTCTGCGCACTTGGGACTACGTTCCTTTTGAACTTGAACGTTTGTTGCCCAGTGTTTTGCGTGAGCTGGGAGGACAGCGTTGAATTCTTATGACGTTGGGTGCTGAGATGGACCCTGTGTTGGTTGCATGCATTGGCTGCGCATGTTGAGCCGCAGCAAGCCAAGTCAGATGGTAGCTCTCTTTTGGGCAAGGCGTGCGTGTATGCCTCCCTCTTTCTACTCTCATACTCTCTCCTGAACCCCTTTCTTCCCCTCTTGGTAAGGTCTTTTTGTGTAGGTTGTGGTCAATGCTTCCCTAGGCAACGCCTTCTGGGGTACTGGTATGTGCAAAGCTTGTTTGGAAGGTCTGACGAATGAGGTCATTCAACCATTGCTTTCTTCCTTACTTCATGTAGCTTCCTCGATGTGTTAATGCCATGTGGGTGATGCCAAGTCCCTGCACTTAATAGAGTGATTGCAACTTTGCTTTGGGCTGTATGTGTCGGCGGCTACAATGGCTGCCTGATCCCAACCCTACCGCGCGATACCCATTTGTCGTGGTACCTTATCAGTCCTTTGAGTGACTGTTGTCCGGGAATGCTTTTGTTATCTTCCAGGAGGTCTATGTGGGAAAAGTGGTTTCCGCCAGTTGTGGAAGTCTCCAGGTTGTGAAAACCCAACAGTTGTCTGCCTTACCATTTATACTATATGGTCTCTATCTGGGCTAGCTAACATAATCAATGTGCGCCTGTGCCTTTCTTGTGCAAGTCGGCTGGCTTGCGTACTTGCAGGCCTTACCTGGCTTGGGTGGAGAGCTTGCCTTTTCAAGTCTTTGCGGTTGCGTGAAGCTATGCCGGTGCTTCGTTGTACTGCTTTTTTGGCAGCTGGGATTGATTCTGTGACCTCTCTTTTCCATATGCTCACATTTTGTTCAGACCCTGGGCGTCCTCTGTCATGTGATTCTGTAGATACACACCCCCTGTCTGGTAGGCCATCATGTGTGACTCAAGCACTATCTGGCAGAGGCTTGGTGTTTCGGTGGCAGGCTTGTCTGCTTGGATTGCCTGGAAGGATTTGCAGTCAGGTGTGAGTTCTGCGAATGGTCTGGTTATTTGATGCATTTGCTGGTTGGGTGCATGCATGCATTGCGGGGTACCTGGGCCCCTGGCCTGGGGGATTGTTGAGTTTGGTTTGCCTGACCATGGTAGCTTTGGTGGCCTATACTGTGATCAGGAAGTGTGAGCCGCGAGCCGTCAGCGCGGCGTGTGGTTCTGTCTCAGCCAAGAGGCAGGTTGCAGGCTGCGTGTACGGCAAGGTGTTGGTGGATGGGAGACTTATGTGTAATGCATGTTTGTGATGGACTCAGCGCAGACTCTGGTTGAAATGCCAGCCGCCAAGCAGTCCCTGGCGGCAAGAGGCCTGTGAAATGGCCTGCCTCAGGCTACAGGGTGACCATATCTGCCTACCGTGCGACATATTCCAGTAGTAACAGCAACTACACCAAGTTGCTAAGACAGCCTACATAGAAAGAGCCTTCAAGCCGTTCAACGTTGGAGTTTTTAGTAGTTCCCCCATGGCGATGGTCCGTGCCAGCGAAAGCGTGACTGCTTGGAAAGTGGGGAAGCCACCTAGTCTGTATCCAGGTTGTGGAATCCCATCAAGCCCCCCCCCCCCCCCCCCCGCACCGTGACTACAATTCAGGTGATACCTGATCGTACCGCAAAACTAGTTGCAACTCTCAGTTTTCAAGGATTTTGTTCATAACACCGGCCGGAGCACGCTACCGTCCTAGACTTCTCGTTTGGGTTGAGGAGGTGGATGAGGTGAACTCTGCGCTGATAGGACTGCGATGGGGGCAGGCAGCAGTAAGCCCGACAAGCAGATACTTGAACTCCCAGAGGATGAGCGCTACTTCGGGTGCGCAGAGGGGCTGCGGTTCCTAGTGATCAAGGCAGCGATGAAAGTGAAGGCTGTCTTGTAGTTGGCTGGATATTCAGCAGCCGAGGCCAATTCGACATAGTGCACGCGTCCTAGGCGGAAGAAGGCAGCAGTGTCGGACGCAGGGAGGCATGCAGGAGGGCTGGTTGTGGTGCACATAAAATGTCGTGTCTTTTCCTTTTCTGCAGGCTGGAGAACTTTGGCAACACCTGCTACTGTAACAGTGTGCTCCAGACGCTGTACTTCTGCAAGCCTTTCCGGGAGCGGGTCCTGCGCTACGCGTCGCGGCTGCAGCACAGCAAGCACGCCCAGCCTGTGAAGGAGAACGTGTTAACTTGCCTGGCAGAGCTGTTTGTCCAGGTGCGCCCGCCTCCCTGATTACTGCAGTGGGCTGCTCTAGGTGCATTGAGTTTTGAGGTTTCTTACAGGTTGTGCGCTGGTGATTTCGGGGGCGTAAACGGTAAATCACAGAGGGAGGAGCGGGCCAGGGACGGGCCATCACTGGAACTCGCTTAGCAAGCGGGTTTGTGTAGCTCTTAAGGAGTGAGGCTGCTTAGCTGGATTAAGCTGCTGACATGCCCGCAGATCCATGCCCAGAAGAAAAAGACAGGCCTGGTGTCGCCGCGAAAGTTTGTGCAGCGGGTGAAAGCGGAGAATGAGCTGTTCAGTAGCTACATGCACCAGGTGCGACTGGTGGAATGCGTGGCGTTCAGCGGGGCGCCCTTGTGCAACAGGGCACACTCGCTAACATGGGTAGTTGCTTGGGAATAATTGCTGCCCCACCCTCGGCATGCCACAGCTGGGTGCTGTGCTTTTGGAAATCGCCTACAGGCCTGGCCTCGCATGGCCACACTTGGGCTGACTGCCAGGTTGCCGTTGGGAAGAAGGGCTAGGGTCAATTGAGGGCATGGCGCAACGATGGCCTGTGAAATCTCATATATCGCACTTACATGCGATGCAACTCCTTCACCGATGCCTTGTAACGTGGTCACAGTGAAAGCCGAATTGGATTACCAGGGTGGCAGGGCCCGAAGTCATTCCTGTAAGGGGCCGGCAGCTCAAACCGTTGGCCAAGATGCTTCCACATAATGAGGGCAATAGAGGTCGTACGTGTCAAATTGTTGCATGTATCAAGTCGAATGCAGCCACAAGACCGAGGCGTGTGTGCCTGCCTCGCGCTTTGCAGGATGCTCACGAGTTCCTCAACTGGCTGCTGAACGAGGTGTCAGAGCTTCTGGAGAAGGAGGAGCGGGCCGCCAGGGAGAAGGAGCGGCCAGCAAGAAGCGGTGAGGCGCACGGTGTCCTTTTGCACGCAGGGACACAGCAGGCACAGCAGGGGGACGAGTCATGCACAGGTTGAGGGAGAGGGCAATGATGCGCCCGGTGTCTTGCATGCTTGCCTGGGGCGGCCAGGATTTTGTAGTTATGTGCAGTATAGTGTGCCCTTGTTGTACAGAGTGGAGAGTTGGGTGTCAGTTTGTGTCACAAGCTAATGGACGTGGGCATGTTTGCTCTATCCTAAGCTGGCAACCAAGTTGCTGCAGGGTCCAAGCCTGGGTCCAGGGCAGGCTCCCGTAGCGCCTCGCCCTCCAAGACTGCCGGCTCCCCCACCAAGACCTTGGGGACCGCGGCCGGCAGCTCACCCACCAAGGCGGCAGCCCCCGGCAGCGGCCTGCCGCCGCCGGCCCCAGCAGGCGCAGCAGGGCTGGCCCCGCAGGGGCCAGCCATGCGGCTGCATCAGGCGGCGGCCGCCGATGACGCCGCTGCCGCCGGCAAGGCCGGCAGCGTCGGCTCGCAGGGCAGCGGCCGCAGCGGCGGCGGCCGCGGCGGCGCGCACCTGCGCTCGCCGTCGCTGCAGGAGCTGAGCCAGGCGGCGGCGGTGGCGGCGGCGCAGCGGGGCGGCAGCGGGCCGGTGCGCACGTGGGTGCACGAGCTGTTCCAGGGCAAGCTGGTTAACGAGACGCGCTGCTTACAGTGTGAGGCGGGTAAGTCCGCCACGCTCGAGGCCGCTCAAAGCTTACCTGTGGTTAGGTGCCAGGCAATGGCTTGATGTTCTTGAAAGAGCTTGGGCTGCAGGATTGTGCCCCGGGGTCGGGCACGGTAAATGGTCCGACATGAAGGGGCAGGTGCTAGCTAGGTATGTCACAGTACATACTTCCAGCCCAGCCTGCCGCATCTGCTAAGGCACTGCCGGCGGCCCTCCACCATTGAGCCTCTGCCTTGATGCTAGTGGCCCTGTGTTGCTGCTGCAGTGACCAGTCGGGAAGAGGACTTTTACGACCTCTCCCTGGAGATAGACCAGAACTGCAGCCTCACACAATGCCTTCGCAACTTCAGGTGTGGCATGGGCAGACAGCACGCTGGCGTCATGCTTCTTTGCTTGCCTGCCAGCCACTCCAAGCTGTCGCACTGTGAATGGTCATGGTTCGGTCATCCTCCATCATTTTTTAACCGGAAGCGGCCTGTTGGAACCTGCCTTGCTACTTCCCACCCAGTTTTAGGTAAGAAACTCTGTGTGTCCCTGCAGCTCCACCGAGACGCTGAATGCTGAGGACAAGTTCTTCTGCGACTCCTGTGGGTGCCTTCAGGAAGCGCAGGTGGGTGGCCATGATTCCTGCATATACCCTTGCTGTACAAAACCGACGGCGGATTCCGGTGTGATGTGGGTGATGCGGCGAGTCCGGGGTGGCAGCCCGCTACGTTGTTCTTTTAGGCTTGTGCACTAGCATGGTGTCAGCAGTAGTGGTAGTGTTTACTGGGGTACTGTCAACAGGGTAGGGCGTACGAGCTTCCCTAGGGCTAGTGTCAGCAGAGGACGGAAAAAGCCCTCTGCTGTGCCTTGTATTTTGCTGTAGTCAGTGCCTTGCTCTTACTCGTGCATTCTCTATGGGTTCCCTTAGGTGAAGCGTGCGTTCAGGTCGGCAGCCTTTCATGCATGCGCTTTAGCGCCCGTGCTATGAGTGCTGCTTGTCGTGTGTATGTGCCCGCAGAAGCGCATGCGGCTGAAGCAGCTACCACCGGTGCTGTGTTTGCACCTCAAGCGCTTCAAGTATATAGAGCAGCTGGGCAGGTGAGGCGAACCCCTTTTTGATTGAAAATGCCGCATGTGAATTGTCATAATTCATGTACATTGCTTTACTTGGGGGCTTTCCCTCCATTTTGTTTACGAGCTTGTTGAGTCAGATACGTATTGTGGTATACCTACTATCATCTCCCAGTTTCGGCGGGCGGGCGTGCTGTGTCTATGTCGTTGCGGCCATGCTAAGGGCACAGCGTGGAGGTGAATGTCCCCCTGTTGTCATGCAGCCAGCAGCGCACGATGTGGTGGCTCGTCATGATGAACCCCATGCTGAGCTCCGTACCTTTACATCATTGTCCCGTCCCCTGTGCAGGCTCAAGAAGCTGATGTATCGTGTGGTCTTTCCGTTTGAGCTCAAGCTCTGCAATGCCACGGACGACTGCCCCGATGTGGATGCTGCTTACGACTTGTTTGGGGTGGTGGTGCATATGGGGGCGCAGCCAAACCACGGTGAGGGAGAAGGGGGCGGCTGAGAGCTTGTCTGTGCCCATGCATGGGGCTAGCTCCTCGTGTGGGGTGCCACATGGGGCCGCTTTGGGCAGTGGCCGGCATTGTGGGTGGGCAGGGAGGGAATGTCCTGTGACCACATGCTTACCCACGTAGATAAGTGCAGAGTTGTTTTTTCTTGTAAGCTGCCAACAATTCTGGACACGGAGTGAGCACGGGCTTACCTGAGCACATCAGCTTTGCCTAGTGGCTGCTGTTGTTACCCATGTGAGTGCGTCGTGCCAGCCGTGCCTCATGCACAACTTGAATCTGTGGCGCTGGCAGGGCACTATGTAGCGATCGTGAAGAGCCACGGGCAGTGGATCTGCTTTGACGATGACCAGGTCATTGCAGTGACAGAAGCGCAGGTACGGGGCAGGGTCAAGAGCCAGGGAGCAGCACCTGTCTGTGTGCTGCCCCAACAGCTGTGGTTGGCTGTAAGGTTGGCTCTGAGCGCCACCTGCGGCCCACTGGCCCTTCCCTGCTGGGGCTGGGTGTGGAGCCGCGGTTCCTATGTCACTTCATACCGGCAGTTGCTCACCTGACGGGTGCTCCCTGGAGGGCACCGCCTCCGTCCTGTGGCAGAGTGGGTTCCTGGGTGCACCTTGGCACCACTGGTGTAGACACTGCTGTTTCGACTGGGCGCCACCTTGCGCCTCCCTGCTGTGCAGGTCCAAAGCGTGTTTGGGCACACGCAGGACGGAGCCCCCGGCAGGGACGAAGTCCAGGGGCCGCTCCATGCAGACCACGGCTACATACTGCTCTACCAGCGAGTGGGCCTGAATGGCCATTTGTAAATGGCCACTTGTGAAAGTCATCCCGCTTAGGCTAGGGCACACAAGTGTGGCAGCTGCTACCCTGGTATTAGTAGGGGTGGCAGGTGGTGCGAACAGGGGTGAGAGCTGGGCTGTACTAACAGGACTGGTTGCAGAAGGCGCCTGAGTCTTGCCCGAGTTCCATCTGGGAATATCATCATAGAAGACCTAGTTGCATGCAGTTTCAGCCTCAGGGCTGCTCCCCCCAGCTATGTTAAACCGCCTTGTGGTGGGAGCTGTCAGCCCACTGTCGGAGAAGCTGTGTGACGGTGAAGCTGGCACACCAGAGCTTGGCAGGCCAGCAGGCTGTGAGGTATATATTAGCATGGGTGGCAGGTAGTGCGAACAGGGAGTAGAGCTGGGCTGGACTGGACTGGACGGAACTGACAGGCTGGATGCAGCATGAGCCTGAGTCTTGCCTGGGTTTTGAGCCAGTAGTTCTCTCCCCAAGATAAGCATATATGCTTGATCAGTTGAAACAGAGCAGGGTTACAGTGACTGAGGAGGCCTCTGAAACAGTGCGGTTGCTTGTCAAGCAAAGCTGCAGCCATTGCGTGGAATCAATCCAGACTGGTTGGTGGCAGCCCCCAAGTCATCCTCATGTTGATGGTGACAGGCAATGCGAACAGAGAGAAGGTGGGGAGACAGTATACATACATGGCTGGTAGCCGTTACGAGTGGGGCTTGTCTTCTGATTCCCATTGGCAGGTCTCTCCCTAACACAAACTAAACACAAATGGGATAGCAGACGAACTGGAGCTGACGCTTGCCTGATGCCACTGGCATTGGTCCGCACCTGCAGCCCCCCCTTGGTCCCATATGTGGCGCCCGCCTTCTTACGCTGTGACTGTGACAACACCTGTATACCCATACCTCCTCCTCTGATCGCATGCCTGCCACCCTTACTAACACCTGTGACAACCATGGTCTGCGGGCCGGACCGCCGCCCACAGCGGTTGTCCTTCTGCTCAGTTTTCCCCTATCTGCTTCATACTGGTGAGGGCCTGTAAGGCTAAAAGGCCTGGTTACATGGCTGCGCTGCTACAGACTCAGCCCTTCCCGCCTCGTGATCCTTCAAGTAGAGGGGCCCCAAACTGGTTGGCAAGCCATTCTGCCTCTCGCCGGCTCCTCTCTTTGCCGCACACGCACCACCGCCCCCAGGCTGCTGACGCCGCTGCCCCCTGCCGCAGCAGTGCTGCTGCCAGACCCAGGCTACTGCCGCGACGGGGACTACGCGGCTACTAAGGGGTAGTAAGAGGTTACCAGATGGCAACGTTGGGGCGCACCGCCTTAAACACAGACTTGTGGGTGGGGTCGGAGGGCCTGCAGGGTGCCAGAACAAGCCGTCAGGCAAGGTTGGGGGTACTAGGACAAACTGGGGTACCGGGGTACTTAGGAGACGCTCCGGCAAGTAGCAAAGCAATCCTAGCTGTGCTGCCGGCTTCAAGTCATACCCAAGCATTGTCCTCTTACAAGATGTGCTGTAGTGTACTCTTCCCAAAGCCAACCTTCCATGGCCACCTAGCAACCCTGGTGGCCCTCCCACCTGCCCGCCTTTCACACCCGCAACAGTAAGTTGACCCTATAGTCGGCACATCATGAACCCTTTCCACTGCCTGACGTCAAAGCCTGACTCATACGCACAAAAAAAACGGAGCACAAATGCATCCCGCCTTGCCAGCAGTGCGCCCATTAACTCCTCCTTCCAATCGGACTGCCTGCCACCATATTAAATCAATCCAGTGGTGCCACCATATAAACTAAATGAACAATTTAGTTTATATAGTTTCCAATTTAATTGAACAATTGAACGAAACATTGCTGCGCCGCACCTGGCCATCTTGCGGGTGAGCGGGAACTTGATGTTGGAATCATGGAACTGCAGGGTGTTGGGGCGCTTGCACTGGGCGGGCTTCATGGTCGCAAACTTGATGATCTGGATCGACTGGTGGCGCACCCGGTGGCGGGAGGCCATCTCCTGCACGGTGCACACAGCACGCACGGCAGACGGTGAGTCATGCACGACTAAGCAGTGTGCACTCTTGGGAGCTGCCCTCTGCCCCCTTGGACCCTCCTTGAAACCCAGGTCTTCAAGCAGTTCCAAGTCCCTCACCGTCTGCCTACGCCCCCCTTGCAACCCCGGAAGCCGTCTCCAAAGCCTCACCAGCTGTTCCCACTTTCCCCCGCGACGGCAAGCTCGCCCACTACTCCCAACCAGCTTGATACACCGCAAGACCTCGCCATCAAGCCGGAGTGGTGATACACCCCCGCCGCTTCATCAGCCTTGCAGGCTGGGCTTGCCTGATACAGCTGCGACACGGCGCCGTTGAGGGTGGTGTCGCGGTACTCCTTGTACGCATTGTGGTACCCAGTCCGCGACTGGTACCGCACCCAGATGCCGTAGTTCTTCACCGTGGTGGGGTGCTTCTCAAAGATCTGCACAGCACAAAACTCTTCAGAGCTGAGGTGCTTCTCAAAGAGCTGCAGCACAAAATTCCCATGGTGGGGCGCTTCTCAAAGATCGGCACAGCCCGAGAGTTCTGAGCTCGCAGCGACGCAACCACTAACGAAACATCCCAGACCCTGCCCTTCGCAATCCGGCCTCCACCTGTGGCTCCTGCTTCCATCAAAGGCCTCCCTCCACACCCCTACAAACCCTGCCCGGCGACTGCAACCTCGACCCTAGCTGGCGCTCCTAGCTAGCGCCCTAGCAAATGCCAGCTAGGAGCGCAGCACCCACAGCGCAGCCGTGCTTCCGCCCTGCTGCCCTTGCCAGCCGCGGCTTGCTGGTTTTTAGGAGAGGCACCGCTTGCCACGGAATACTGCCAACATCACACTGCCGCCCCTTGCTCAAGCCTGTCAGCCTCCTATCTGTTCCGGACCCAGCGCTACTGCATATCCCACCAGCGCACCTCGTTGCATGCCAGGATCTGGCCATTGGCCTTCTTGACCCGGCGCAGCTTCCTCAGGAAGTACCTGCAACAATTATGCACCGATTCCGGGCACTTACAGCACTCCTGTTTGATTTCCTCTACTAGTAGGTTGCGCTGGAAGGAACACCCAAGTCACAAGATCCTCTGCCACGGAATACTGCGCTGCTCACGCTGTTGCTACAAGCAGCACAGGCACGATGCTCCTGGGCTGCTTCGCGCTCCAGCTGTGCTTGCACCACAACTGCCTTAGACACAAGGCCGGCGGCTCAAAGCATTTGGACCAGTGGCCCAGCGCCCCCCCTGCTTTTCCAAGCTGCACGGTGTTGTGCTATCCGGCCGCGCCACCGCAGGCCGTCTGCCCCGATGAGGCTGGCTGTGCCCCCATGTTGCGCTCCCGCGGCTGCTGCCACAGCTGCTTGACTCGTATGCTACGCTAGCGCCACCTTGTGTGTTCTGGTCCAGACTGACCCAACTGCTATGCCATCAGCTGCCCCCGCAAGGGCGGCTTACTGCCGTGCTTGCTGCACCTCCACCTGCTGCCAGCTAACTGCGCCCTTGCTGCCGATGCCTCCGCTCCTGATACCGCTCCTGCTGCTGCCTATCTCTGCCTCCTGCTCACAGCTGGCCCCTAAGCCGCACACCCCAAAACTTGCGTTTGACCCTCACTGGGTTGCTGCCTGGCCACTCTCCGCCTTCCCCAGCTGCCGACCCTTGCTGCTCGTTTCAACTTGGAACATCCACCATGAACGCACCAGAACTTGCTCTTGGCCCTGACAGGGTCGCTGGCCCAGAGCTTCATGCGGTACACGGTAGGCTCCGGCTCCCTCTCCGTGGGAAGGTGGCGTCCCACCACCTGATACTGGTGGTACTTGTGCCCGCCCTGCGCCCCAGGAGACACGGAACAAATCGCACCCTGGCACCGCCTGGCATGCTGCCTGGCATGCGACGCTGCTAGTTGCCTCCCTCTCGCTACACACGCCCTACATCAGTAATACGAGGAACTACACAGCTGCCCAGGAGGCCGATGGTGCTCCAGCCGACTAGTTGGCCGGGGCCCTGTCAGCCTATTCGTCCCTCATCCTTTGGGCCAAGACAATTTTATACAACTAACAACCCTCAGGGGCTCCCATGACGCTCCAGCTCCACATGTCAAGCAGGCAAGCAAGCGGCGACTTGCCTGGATCGGCATCTTGCTTCCTTGCCGGATCCCAGTACCAAAAGAGGGTGATTTTACCCCTCCCTTGCTACTTGGCCTGCCTGCCCATTATTGGCGGGAGTGCCCCAGGTCCAGGGTTTGTGATCACCGCAAGGAGGCCTTCTTAAAGAAATATACGACACACTTAAGAACTTGCACGCTTGTACTAGAGTACATTATCAGATAACTAAACAGAGTAGGACTTATATCTGGCCTTGCGGACCTGAAAACACAGACTCGCATCTCGCGCCTTGCCAGGGTTTACTTACGGAACTGGCCTTGTTGCTTGAATTCAGTAATTGCTGGTCGGAAGTGTTTGGGGGCCCACATTTTCTTCCATTTGTCTGCAACGATCAATAACCAGCTGCTGCAGATCGCCATGGCTGTGACATGTGTCCCGCAAACCCCCCGAACTGCAGCAAGCATTTACTGCTTCCGACCTGAGCGTGTCCCTCCAAGCAGCTGTGGCCGTCGCGGCCTATGCTGCAGAAGGCAGGAGAGGAGTGTGGCAGCTCGGGACAGTAGGGGGCCTGGCGAGAAGGCTAGTGTAGGGGACGAGCTGCTGGACTTTATGTACGCAGGTAAAGCACGTTATCTACTACTGGGCATAGCATATCTGCTGCTGCTTCTCGGCCGCTTTGCTGGTAGGCAGCAGCGTTTGAAACAGTGCTGGCCTCTACACGTAGCCCACGTTTGCCTTCTTACCAACTCGTCCCACTGCTACTTGCAGGCCGCAAGCTTCGCCGGTGGTAAGTGTGTCCTGGTACTTTCTATACTCCAACTAGCTGCTGCTGCTGCTGCTTTGGGGTGACTGGGGTTCAGGCGCACATTGCTCCGTAAACCTATTTGTTTCCTTTGGCAATGTATGGCCTTATACTGGATGCCTTACACTGGTTGCCGTGCCACACGACAAACGGCATGTGCAGGTGGCCCGAGCTGCGAGTATATGTGTGTATGGTTGCAGGTATGGTGAGGACGGGCTAGTCTTGCCAAGAGATGGCGGTCCACAGTCGGGTCAAGAGCCAGAGGAAGCAGAAGAGGAAGAAGAGATTGTGAAAGACCAGATTTTGGTGCTGGATGCGGACAGTCCCATGGGGGAGCAGGTGGTTCTGCAACTTATCCTGGCTCGCGCCAAGATTAAGGCAGTGGTGAGGGATGGCGCCGCGGCCAGCGCCGGCTTCGGGCCATACATACAGGCAGTACAGGGCTTGGCTGGCGACAGTCGCATGCTGCGTGCTGCTTTGCGCGGGGTGCGTGTCGTGGTCTGCTGCGGACGCATGGAGCCAGGGCTGTTGCCGGCAGCTGCAGCAGCGGGGGTGCAGCACTTGGTGCTGCTGAGCACCGTGGGTGCGCCGCGGCGCGGCTTTGGGGCCCTCTTTGGTGGCGGTGAGCAGGCAGTGTTGGGGGATGCCGGGCGGCAGCAGGCAGCCCTCAGCAGTGGCGTACCCTGCACAGTAGTCCAAGTAGGCAGCCTTCTTGATCAGCCAGGTGGCTCTGCTGAGTTGTCCTTGACAGTAGGGAGCGCCCCAGCAGGAGAGATTTGCAGGGAGGATGCTGCAAGGGTGCTGGCGCGGGTGGCTACAGGGGAGCCCCCAGCAGGCAGAAGCTTGGTGCTCCAAGCACAGCAGGCCCAGCAGTCCAGCAGCCTGTCTGAGGGCTGGGAGTCTATGTTAGACAGCCTGATGCAGCAGCAGACAGCGGCATGAGCGGTGTTTGCTGGACAGTATGTGGCAGGATGGGCAGCAGAGAGTTGAAGCTTATGCACCATGGATAGGTGCACCTGGCTTTTTGTTGGCCCCACTTGGGGGACTCACGGCAGCATGGTCAGGTGGCGGTAGGCTGTTAGACTCGACTGGACTAGGATAGGTGCATATGAGCAAGTCGCATGCTTGTTGACTTGCTGCGCGTGAAATGTACTCCCGGCTTTACTTCATCAATTGGGGTTGACATGGCATGGTGTATTTGTTGTATCTGTGTGTATAACATCTGCTGGGCTGCCAGCCGCGCTGCCCATGGCCATGTGGCCAGTCCTCTCTGTTGTATAGAAACACTGCAATCCTCTTGGAGATGGGTTCCCACTCACGTATTGCCATTGTTTTTCTTTTGGTTTTTGAAGTGATAAAATGAGTTGTGTGTCAAAGCGACAAACAGCCTAGAGCAAATAATGAATGCGCACCTTGCACCAGCTGGGGGACAAAGTTCCCCAGACCACGTCATGAAATGGTGAATTTTGGACAAGTCAAGGGTTTGAAGCTGGCACCAGGCCGGGACTTGCCATTAACCCATCAGCCTACAACCTTTCACCCCTGGTCCAATTGCTAGACTACAAAGCGGACTCTGTACAGTACAGTGCGAAAGTCATTTCCAGATATAGACGGGACCTGCTGGACAACACTGCTGGTTGTCCGCTTCCTTGCGAGTGCATCCCTCCCTAAAGCCAGGACTTCACTTAACCTCCTGGGTTTGCCTCACGACCTGCCACCTACCATGCCGCTCCCCTTGGTCAGCCTCACGCCCAACTACTCATCCTCGTCCAGCTGGGTGGTAATGTGTGCCAGCTGTTCCCTCAGCCCTGCAATGATAGTGTCCTTCCGCGCAAGGGCCGCCTTCACCCGCGCCTCCACCCCAGCCAGCTCATCCTGACAGCGCTGCTCAGCCGCCTGCGCCTGCTCCCTGGCGCCCTCTAGCTGCACAAAGGCCATTGAGGCAAGGCCAGAGACCTCAGAAAGCCGGCCCAGCTAGGTGCAGGGCTTGGTGAGCCCTCCATGCTACCCGAATTCCCAAGGAGATTAGCCTCAGTACTAGCATACAGCATACATCTCACGCGCACCGGGGACTCTCAGTCCACCTGCTGTGATGGGTAAGCAACCCATCAAAAACCCCTCCATAAGCACTGTCTGCTACCAACTTGCACCCTGCCACCGTGCTAGAAAATGTGGGGTGCTTTGGTGTGCCGCCTTGGCTCACCTCGCCCTGCAATGCCTCCAACTGTTGCTGCAGCGCTGCTTGGCCCGTGGCAGCTTCCGCCTCCTTGTCAGCCAGCGCCTCCGCCACGCGCTCCTCCCTTGCGGCAATCTCCCTCTTGGTAGAGGCCAGCTGCTCCTCCAGCCATGCGGTAGAGCTGGCCTTGGATGCCACCTCCCGCTGCAGCGTGTGCACCAGCTCCTCCAGCCGGCCTATCTTTTCCTCAGCTGCTGCCGCCCGCCCCTCCGAGGCGCAGCACCGCTCCTGTGCCGCTGCCTCGGCCGCACGGAGGCGGGACAGCTCCGCTGTCCACCTAGCCTCTGAGGCGGCCTCCCTTTCTGCTATCTGCGCCTGCAAGGCAGGTGGTGGCAGCTATATGGTAAGGGGCAGAGCTCAGTGGCAAGCAATTGCTACTGCCTTTTGCTTGAACACTTGAACCATCTGCTAAGCCTTTGAAACAGCAGCACTGGGATTGCATGACCTGCTTGGCTGCGTGTTTCCAGCTGGCCAACCCACCCCCTCAGCTGCTCCTAATTTGCCACCAGCTCATTAGGCATCCACCATCAGCTAACAATCAATGCCACGTTCACCATCCTAGCCCCTCGGGGAAGTTGTCTGTCACTTTTTTAGTGCGCGCCTGTACCGCCTCCTCCTTGCCAGCATACTCCTCTTCCAGCCGGACAATCACGCCCCTCAGCTCAGCGTCGCGCTCCGCCGCCAGCTGGCGCCTCAGCGCCGCCTCTCGCTGCTCCACCTCCTGCTTTGCACGCTCTGCCACGGCAGCCCGCCAAGCCTCCTGTATGGAGGAGCGCGTGTCTTGGCCATTCAGTGAAAACTAAAGCAAGTAGGGATGCGTAGAAGCAGCTTAGGGGTGACGCACCGTATTGTATTACTGTTTTACCTAGGATGGATGCCTTCCTATAGCTTCTAAGCTTGCAAGCAAAGCGTCTGAATCACATGCGTCCTCACCTGGCCAGTCTCATACTTCTCCTTCAGCGCATCCAGTTCCCGCTGGTGCTGCCGGGCCAGCACAGCGCGCTCCTCGCCCGCTTCACTCCGAGCCTGGGCCAGCCGCTGCTCATGCTCCCTACAGGCAGTACAATCAGTGCAGCATGACCATGGTAGACTAATTTTGAGGCAGGAAGGTCTCCAGCACTCGGTACCCTGACCAAGCAACCTGCCATAACACGCCAAACGAGGCAGGTGGATCAGGGGTAGTCGGTCGCACTGTTTGGCGGGCTGCTTGACTCTCACCGTCCCTGTCAAGGCCTGATGGCGCAGGGCGGTGTAAGTGGACAAGACCCCCTCGAACATGCCCTTAGTCGACAGACCTTGCTAGCTGTGCCACCCTGTCTTCTGCCCGGCCCTTGTCCTCACGGCGAGCCGCCTCAGCGCGATCCAGCTGCATCTCATGCTCAGCAGCCAGCCGCATGCGTAGGCCTTGCAGCTCCACTTCAAACCTGAACTCCAGCACAACTTTAAGATGTAAACTGCACGTCTATCTTGCAATTTTGACAACGTTGAGGAAGACTCAAGCCGCTTTGCTGACTATTGAAGCATTGCATCCGGCATGCATACCTTCATCAGACTAGGTGACCAACAAGTCGTGCCAACCTTCCTTTGGCAAGCATAGCAATGCAATCCAGGGGTAAAGCTTTACCGCTGCTGTGCATCCTTCACTTGGTCCCTTGCTGCAGCCTTCTCTGCCTCAACAGCTGCCTGCTTGTCGCCCGCCCACTGCTGCCGCAGCTGGGCGACATGCTGCTCATGCTGAGCTGCAGCGGCCTGCAGCCTCCTGCTGCAATCAAGCTCATGCCTGCACGAAACAGGTCCGTCCACTACTTAGTACCATTACGTCTTCACAAGCTGGCAACATATAGGGCGAGCCAGTGTCTTTACATGCGGTACACGACGTCAGAGTTTGCATCCTCCTCCCCATCAGGCGTGTGTCTTGCCCTGTTCAGCCCCTGCAACCGTATGCCACTTGCTGTGGGACCTACCTGTGGTCTGCACGCTTCATCTCAGCCTTATGCGTCTCCACCAACCGCGCAATCTCCGGCTCCAGGCCCTTAATGGTGGTCTCCTTGATCGACCGCGTCTGCTCAGCGACCCAGGCCTCCCGCTTTGCACGCTCCGCTGCCGACCACACCTCCTGCACCACAGGATGCAACACCATGTTCAGTGGCTGCTGGAGCGGCTGGGACCCCAGGAGGGCATATCAGCATATCAAGTGGGCCTCGTGCACAATCTGTACCGCGGCTTGGAGTATGCTGTGCGCAGGTGGAGGCGAGTCACTACCTTTTGCCTGCGTAGCTCCTTAGCCAGCCCTTCTTTTAAAGCCTCCATCTGCTTGGCACACTCTGCCTGCAGAGTAGCAAGCCCAGACCCTGCCTATGAATAAAGACATATCAAGCCCGGGCAAGTCAAGGCTTGAACCTACGGTAGGCAGCGCTTCCAGGCATGGGCATTTTCGCCACCACATTCCATCATCATTGGCACCATCTGTCTCTGTCCTACCTATGTTCAACCAAAACAGGCACCATCTGTCTCTGTCCTACCTATGTGCAACCAAATGAGCATAACATGCAAGTTGTTGGAACCGCAGAGCCATGCGCACCTGGGCACTAGCAACCTCCTTTGAGAGCTGTCCGCACTTGGCTGACAGGGCATCTTTGTCTGCCAGGATGCGGTCTATGAAGGACAGGTTGCGAGCCACTGTAGCCTCATGCTCCGCTCTTTGCTGCTGAAGCACTGCCTGCGTCAGGATGAAAGCAGTCACACAAGGCTGTGCCATTTGCTGGTCTGGAAAGCCATGTGCTGTCCACGATGCATCTCCTCCCACTGTCCAACCAGGGCCTACCTGGTGCTGCTGTAAGGTTGCCTGAAGGGCTTGGTCTTGCGCCTGTTGGGCACACTGCATTTCGGCAGCCACATGCGCCAATTGCTGCTCCTTCAAGAGTACCTGCAAAGCAAAAAGCTGCCGAATCGTTTGCTTGACAAGGGCAGGTCCTCACGCTGTTCTTGCAACCGGCTTCATAAGTAACACGGGAAATGGGGTCAAGATCCAGAGCCGTCGAGCAAGCTGTCCTATTATTGCACCGGACCTGCTGCTGCAAGCGCTGGATTTTGCTCTTGACGCCATCAGCCACCGATGTAGCATTTATGACGCCAGCGATCTGACTGCCCGAATCCACTGCAATTGACGCAGCTGCTACCCTCGCCACAGGTGGCTGCTGCGGATGTGGGAACCCCTCCCTACGATGCTGCACTTCTTCCCTAGCATGCCTCCTCTTTGCTGTTGGTGACTGGGACGTTTCAGAGTCCCCAAAGATGCCTTTCAAGACCTCCTGCGAGCTGGATGTAAGCTTGGAACTGCTGGCTAGGTCCATTGCCTTGGCTAAATTGTTATCAAGCTGCGCTGCGGCGGCCAACTGCTGGCTTTGCAGCGAGCTGGGCTGCGCCGCCATTGTCCTAGCAAGGGGATGGAAGGGAAGGATGGCTGCTGCCTCCTCAGTCGCCTGCACATGAATGCACCCCGCTTTGGCACCCTCTCGCAACCAAGATGACCTTGTCCCTCACGGCTACAATTTACCAGCTAGTCAGTGGTTGGCATACCTGCGCCTCAAGCTCCTCCAGGAAGCTCAAGATGTTGGACACTTTCTCGCTGGTAACAGATGCTCGCAGACTTCCTGTTGCACACTGTCGTCTGCTGGAAGAGCACAGTTCCGGCTGCATCACCCAACTGCTGCTGTGCGCTGGCAATGATATTGTGTTTGGCTGGAAGCTATTCTGTGCTGGCAACACAACAGCTGCTGGCTTCTTGCTGGTGGGGCTCCTGACGTGCTGTGCACTGTCCTCGGGCTGCAGCAAGCTCAGCTCTGGGGATGTGCAGGGCTGTGATATGCAGGCAGCGGCAGTTCCTGGCCTAAGAGCTACCGCACTCTTGTCTTGGAACCCCAAAGGTGCGCCTGGCGAGGGGCTGGTGTTTGGACGTGGAGCCGGTTTCACTCCAGGCGTTGGTGGCTTGGGTGGCTTGGCAAGGCCACGGCCAGCCCTACACTGGCGCAAGCGCTCTGCTGCATTACGGGTAATTACAGGGCTTGTTGCCGGTTCTGCTAGCTTGGCTGGGAGTGTTGTTGGGGTTGCTGCTGGCCTCTGTTTAGGTTGTGCTGAGAATTGCTGCGTCGGGGGGGCTCTTGTGCGGTTCCTCCAGTAGTGCTGTATTATTCTCGCAGCAACATCACGCAACAGTGCCGCATCCGCCATTCTCCACTTCGGCGTGAACGCGATAATATGTAGAAGCGACTACAATCGTTACTCCATTTGGAAATGAGACTGGCACCCAGGAGGGGGAGAATGACTAACCTGCGACAGAGAAGCGCGGGCGGGGAACGAACGAGGTCCCATTTTCATGTCCAGTTTCGTTTATTTCCCAAGTCAGTTGTTTGATTAGGAGAATTGAAAAGCATCAGCGTGGAAACAGTGTCTGGTCTTTTCGATGGTCGTCACGTTCCTGGTCTGAGTAACGTTAATAACGTTCTTGTTGATGCTCTTGACAACTGTGGTATGCTTTCTTGGAAGCCACATATTATGATAGTAAAGCTAGAAAGTGCTCAATGGCTGCAGCAAGCACCAGTGCGAGGCACAGCAAGCAGTGCCGGTGGCACCTGATGGACCCCAAGGAGGCTGGAGGGATTGTCAAGCAGGGCGGGCAGCTACAACTATCCCAGTCTACACGTCCCCTCAGCGGACGCAGTGGACGACCCGGCCACCTTTACAACATACTCTTTCGCAGCAGCTGCTGACAACACCACTTCCGAAAAGCAGCGAGATGCCCCGCTGAACGTGGGCTCTGGCCTGTAGACAGCTGCCCTTGCAACTGCAAACTGCATAGCCCATCCCGGCTGCAGCCAGCCCTATCCAGTGAGCGCTAGTATGTGTGCCTTGCGGAGCCCGCGGGACCTTAAGGTCCTCATCACGGGATCATAACAAGGACAAGAGTGGAATGAGGTGAGATTGCATTCTTTGGTCTGCACCTCAGCTGCACCCAGGCAGCAATTAAGCGGGTGTGGCAGCAGCTACCTTTTGCAATCTTCTAGGGAAAGCATCGCAAGCGTGCCCATGTACAGACTAGCTAAGAGCTTCGGTGCTTTTGGACTGCCCCATTGGCGTGGGTAAGACTCCACCCTCGTTGCCTGCCACCGACCACATCCACCCCACCCTCCACATCCACAGCTTCAGCTGAATCTATTCTCTGCCTTTTTGCCCCGCCGCTCGCGGCTGGGCAGGCTGCTGGCCTAGCTGCATATTTTGTTTGTGCCGTCGTGCCTGCAGGGAGACCCAGCCGAAGAGCTACCTGGTCCGCTGGCTGGCTATTCAAGCACAAGTTTGTTGCCCCACCGGTGGACCTAAGCTGACCACCCAAGCTGAAGCCGTTGCTGCTAGATGGCCGCGTGGCGGCAGCAGCCTGCACTTCTGGCACCTCGCCGCTCGGCAGGTGACTGACCATCTCCTGGCCTGCCTCTGCTGCTGCCTTCAGGGCTGACTGTCCCTGTGCTGCAAGGCTGCACGGAGGTTGCATAGCTACTGCAGATGGTGCCGCCATTGGTATTATCGCCGATGCGGCTGCTGCTCCGGACGGTGACGCTGCTGCTATTTGTGTGCACTTGATGACTGGCTCGTAGACTTCCTTGTCCGGCTCTTTCCAGTGCTCGGGGAAGGTCTTGTCACTCTTCCTACCCTGCGCAACACGGCCGCAGTGAGTGTCACATGCCGCACCTGCCTGCGCTGCATTACTCAGCCGTTGCTGCTAGGGCATGGGGGAACGGCTGGATAGCACTTCTCAACAATGAGTTGCAGCAGCAATCCAAAAGTCAAGGCCCGGTATTCAGCCCACTAACGAGCCAAGGCCTCAGCACACGCTCCTCTCCAATCCAGCTGGTCTGCCTGTCGCCATACTGTCTCCTGCCGGCGCTCAACTTTAATGTCCGACCAGCGGCTGGTGCTTCTTCCCTGCTGCCCGCTGGCATTCCTAAGAGGTGCTATGTTGCTGTAGGCTGGCTCACGCTGTCGTCCCAGGCATCCCCGTTCTGGCACACTCCACAAACACACCTTGCTCAGCAACAGGAAATTTGCTATATCCGACTGCACACCTGGCGCCGCCTCCGCCGCTCTGCTATCTCAAGCTGCCTTTTCTCATACTCGTCCCTGGCCTTCAGGAGCCTTTCCAGCTCCCGCGCTGAGGTACCAGGGTTGACTATCTTCACTTTGCAAGCACCAGTGTGTCCTGCAGTTTCATGTTTTCCTTGCTTGCTATCTATACTCACATGCACACGCTGTTTGAGTATGACGATCACTGGAAGTTCACTCACTTAGCATAGCCCTTGTCTTCGCCTCCAATAGGTTCGGTCAGTGTGCCCGCTTCGATGTAGGACCGTAAAAGAGTTCTTTGTGTGTGTCACCTGAAAGTGGTGATTAGGGTCCTGCTTACGTTGCCAAGGGTACACCAAAGGTATTCCGCAGTGCTAAAGGTGGCGGTAAGCCCTAGCTGAACCTCTGTTGCGACTTCCCAACTCAGATTCACAGGACAAGTCATGGGACAAGTGAAAACTTTCGAACATGCCACGTCAGATCTCCCGCAAGCGCAACTTCAGCGAGCCAGGACCCCCGGGGTGTCTCTCAGACGAGGAAGCAACATTAAGTAGCAGGGAGTGGAGCATGTTCGGCCCAGCTTGCGTCTTGTAATCAGCCCAGGAGACATGCATGGTTTGGGGGCCCCCGTGCCCTCGTCTCTGCAAGCCCTCCTTCTCGTTTACATTTTATTTCTGTCAGCCATCACAGCTGCACGACACAACGTCAAGACCGTGCACTTGGTGTTCAGCTGCCATCTAGACATCGGGTTTGCAGGCATCGAGCCGGAGGTTGGGCTGGACAGCAACGTCATCAACAAGTGCGTCACTAGCCTGCCAAAGCTGAACCATCGCTCCATCCTCTGCAACCTCTTGCTGCCACCAGACTTGTGCACGAGGGCCAACCAGACAATCGTGCCATGGCTGGTTTGTTTGGTTCAGGTACTTTCACGAGTATTTCCCAAAGGCGGTCACCGTAGCTCAGGAGCTGAGAAGCCGTGGGGGGCCTGAGCAGCTCAAATTCCTCACCAACGTATGTATCAGAGCAGCCGTGGTGGCACGTTGCGTCTTTCTATCTCCTGCTTAGGCTGGAAGCATAAGACTGGTTTGAAAGCGATGCTTCTGCCTGGCTAGCAGAATCTATCAGCGCAGCGACACATATTTTGTATGTGCTTCATGCACGATGTGTTTTACGTATGAGAGTGCTGACGCCCTTTACTTTGGCATATGGCATACTGCTTGCCTGCCAGCGGCCAGTAGGCCTAGAGTGCACAGGCTGCATGAGGGCTCAGCGAACCAGCAGGCTTTAACCACATGCCAGGATGAGTACAGCGAGTCGCAAGCGCAGTCTACCCCTTATGTTGCAGTCTTACCTGGCCTCCCTTTTTCTGGACTGTCCTCCCCAGATAGGGGTCAAGTGCCCCTACAACACCCAGGCAAGCCCGCACCGAGCATCCTTGCATTACGTGTGGCCCAAGAATGGGTGAGAAGACATGTCCTTGTGCGTCAGGATGCTTGGTGGGTTCCGCACGGGTAGTAACTGCGACTTTCAATCCAGAGTGCGGCATACTGCTTCTCATGTGCAGGTGTTTGAGGAGGCGGTGCAAAGGGGGGATATCACCTGGCACGCCTTCCCCCACAACGCCCAGCTGGAACTGTTTGACCCCGGCCTCCTGGAGTATGCAGTTCAGCTAACCCACGGCCTGGATGAGCGCTTTGGGCTACCCCGCAAGCTGACCATGAGCCAGGCAAGTCGGTGCAAGACTGCTTCGGGGATAAGTTAAGATACACAGTGTAACTGCATATGGCCCTGTGAAGGCAGTTCACCGTATCTCTCCCCTGCATGCGCTTCCTGCAAACATCAACGCAGAATGCTTGCTGACACTGGCGGGTGAGGTGGTGACAAATGTGGGGGCCCAAGGCTGACATGGATGGGCCGTTGGGTATTGAAGAGCAGGAATTTCATACCCTGCTGTCCCGCATGAAAGACGCCGGCCGCACGCTATGCTGCAGCGGGATGTGCCGGGGTTCACCCGGGCCGCCATCCCCATCCTCTACAGCCAGGGCGTGAGGGCGGTGTCGGTGGGGGTGAATGGCGGCTCCGCGCCCCCGGGGGTCCCCAAGAACACCCCCTTCTGGTGGCGGGATGAGGCCTCTGGCAAGCAGCTGCTGGCGTTTTGGCACCCAGGTATGCGGTAGCGTGGCATGTGCTACTCTAACATGGCCTGTGCCGACCCTGTAGTCAGTCTAGGCAGGACTTTTGGCAGGCAGCTGCTGGCATTCTGGCACCCAGGCAGTATCCAGTGGCATGGCTTGGCTAGTCCCTGGATCAAGTGTGGACTGTACTTGCCCCTGTGTCGGGTGGGGACAGGACTGATGGCGAGGCAGCTGCATTAAGGGTTCTGGGTTGTTCCCCTCATGGGGACGCTTGATGGATCATGCACCCAGTACATGGGGCCCACTGGCTGCCATGGGATCCTCGGTGGCTATTGCTCTCCAGGCTTGCCAGTGGCTATTGTGCTTTTAGTGCATTGCTTGTGTCTTACGACTGTCATTGCTGGCTGCTGCTTGGCAGCGTCACACCAGGGCCAAGCAGCGAGCAAGGAGCTGCCTGGGGTCACCATGCAAGGGGCTGCAACTGGTTGAGGCTGAGTCGCTTGCTCCGTCTGACTAGATTAGGAACTGGTCGCCAGAGCCCGCTGAGTTGAGGCCGCCATGGTCACTGGTCCTGCTGTGTAGGTGGCTACTCTGGCTGGCCGGTGGACTCCCGGAAGGAGTGTGTCAAGGTTAAAGGCTTTGACCGGGCGCTGTGCACCTCTTGGAGGGGCGACAATGCGGGGCCACCGTCAGTGGACGAGGTGCTTGATGTGTTCAGGTGAGCCGCTTGGTCATCATGCTGTGAAGGCAGCTGAAGGCACATACAGGGACCAGGGGATAGGGACACAGCAGTGGCTTGCCAGGGCTGACTGACCGTCCTCCTCTGAGAGTGGCATATGGGAGGGTGTCTTTCAGCGTGGGCGTCGCCACCAACGGGGCGGGTTGGAAAGTGGAGCGGGTCGTCCTTTCTTGGCAGCATTATGCCGCAGAGACAGGTGGCAGCGCCCTCGGCGAGGGTAGCCCACTCCTTTCTACCTGCCGATTCTCTTTGCCTCGCGGCGGCCGATGCTTTAGCAGTATCGCTCTGCGCTTCCAGCAGTTTGTCTCTTTTCCTCGGGTTGGCTGCTTTAGTGGCAAGATAAATGAGGTGATGCCCCGTACAGTGCCCTGCTGCCTCGCCACCATTTGCAGGCAGGTGCAGCACCAGTTCCCTGGGGCTGAGGTTGTGGCCTCCACCTTTGATGAGTTTGTGGAGCCACTCCTAGAGGCAGCTCCATCCCTAAACCTCCCCGTGGTGAGTCAACAAGCTGCCAGGGTGACATGAGCGGTGTTTCATCCATCTGGAGTACTGGCACTGGGCCAGCCAGGGCTAGTAAGTCTTGGTTGTCACACCGCAGTTTGAGTCTTCATCGAATGCTGAGCGGCCCTGGGGGCGCAGCGGCCCTGCAGCTGCTAGAAGTGCTGCTGCAGGCAAGACTCAACACGGGGGCTGATGGTCACCAGCATGTGCCCCAACTTGTCCCGTGGCAGGTGACGGGGGAGATCGGGGACACCTGGATTCACGGGGTGGGCAGCGATCCCGGCAGGCTGGCAGAGTTCCGCACCCTGCTGCGGCTGAGGAGGGAGAACGTGGACCTGGCGGACGGCCTGGCCTTCCAGAAATTTAGTCGCCTGCTGCTCAAAGTAAGGTGCCAGCGCAGACCGTGTGGGGCTAAATATTCTTCCCAAAGTTGGGGCCTGCACACTCTGGCAGGAGTGCTGGTAGGACTGCACTTGTGCCGCCACTGCGCCGCGTACTTTGTTGCTGCTGTGGGAAGCGTATCTAGTTGATGGTTGAATAGTAAGGCTGGGTCAGCATGGCTGTCTTCCTGGTCCATGACAGCACCTGGACTGCTGCCTTGTCATTGGTCGCCCTTCTGGAGGAGCACCGCCCTTGAGTGGGCAAGGCTAGGATTTCTTGCCGTGTTCCTTGTTTCTTGTTCAACAGTTCTTTAACATTGTTCAAGTCCTGCAGGTGCCTGAGCACACCTGGGGTGTGGATGTCAAGAAGGCGCTGGGAGACTATGACAACTGGAGCAACAAGGACTTCCATGCGCAGGTGCGCTGCTTGTGGCTGGCCTAGTAGCTTTGCCGACTATGCAGGGACCGCTGCGGGGCGTGGCGAGGATAATGCCCCTGCTGCTGCACTCATCCCTTGCTTCTGCTGGCATTGGTTGGTGCCTGGGAGCCACACCTCCGTGGGCCCCACCTCTCGTGATATAGTGATGAGCGTTCACAAATAGTGTGCCATATGTGCCTGGCATGCCTGCAGCTGGCTAACAAGTCAGACAACTACCAGGTCACGGTGGCGTCCTGGGTGCGGCAGAGGGCCTATGGGCTGTGGGCTGCTCAGGAGCTAGTGGGGGGGGGGGGGTGTTCTGGGGACATTATGTATTTTAAGCGAGGCCGAGTGCAACTGTGAAATCCATGCATGGTGGCAGTGCGCCGCACTAGTAGACTGTGAGCTGAAGCTAAAAGAGCTGTTGGGAGGATGGGGGCGGCCGTGCCGAGGCTCGATTTCTTTGATGAAGCCAGCCCCTTGTCCGCTGACTGGCCAGCACAGCACAGCACAGCGCAGCACCGTCTCGGCAATCGTACATGTGCTGGGCAAAACTGCACTCCCCATGCAGCCTGCCGAGCGCACAGGTCTATGCCTGCACACAAGGCTGATGCCTGTTCAAAAAGCTCTGTCTGTCATTCAGGTGCCTTCAATAATTCTTGCAGGGGAGAGCACGCTGGGGCTGAAAGCGTGGACTGCCCTCGCCTCCCTCCAGAACAGCAAGCACCCTCCTGCCCCCTCAGAGCCAAGGTTCAAGCGGGCAAATCTGTCGCAGCCACTTAGATTCTTCTCGGATGCTTGGGGTATCGAGCTGGATGAATGCACTGGCGCCATCGTGGGGCTGCAGCCTCTCGCTGGCAATGCTCCAGTGGGAAGGAATGCAGCACGGCAGCAGCAGCAGCAGCAGCAGTCGCTTTACGCGGCCGCTGCTGACCTGGCAGCTGGCAGTGGCGGCCGGCAAGCAGGCACTGGTGGCATGACAAGTAGCAGCAGCAGCGATGGCCTGTGGAGGAGTATCAGGTGCAGCGGCAGTAGCGGCAGGTTGGCCCGTTGGCTCTCCTGGGTGCTGCGGGTGCTGGGTTGGGCTGGCGAGGGTCTGTGTGAGCCCCACGGCGTCCAGGCAGCAAATGTTGGGGGAGGGGCCAAAGAGACTGCGGTTGACTTAGCCAGCAGAGAGAACCCGCTGGCACTGGTGGTTTACAGCACCTACGCAGGTAGGGTGCAGGACGAAAGCTTTGGAGCCCTGTGAGTACTCCTGTGGAGCATGCAGGAGCTGCTTGTAGCACTCCCTTTGTGGGTACCGCTGACCACAGCTGCCTCATAAGCCTCATCCTCAGGGTTGCTCTGCCTTGTTTGCATGACAGCACAGGGTGGCATGACTACATGTTGCATGGGGCATCCCTTTGAACCTCCAGTGTTGGGTGGGTTCCAAGCAGAGCCGCCGGCGCGACCTCGATGCCAGCCGTAGCGTGCAGGCACTGCCTGTATCTCTTCTTTCCTGTAAAACACGCGCCTTTGAGGGGTCGGGCATGCATGGTGGCACTTGATAATGTTGCACTTCTCAACCTGCAGCTGCTGTCTGCTTTGATGTACATTGTACGCGCTTGCAACCGGCTAGCCCTTTGTCACATAACACGGCTACCGCGGTGCCCTGCAGAGGATGACTATTCCACAATCTGGGACACCTACTCCTACATGAACGAGCTTGCAGACTGGTTCTACAAAGACTTTGGGAAGCCCAACTCAACAGGTGAACCAGACACAAGCAGCGGAGAGATGACTAAGATTAGTAAGCATGGGATGTTGCCCATGGATACGACCTTCTTGTGTCCAGCTTGCCTGCCACTGCAAGCATGCCTGCCTGGAGTCAGCTGAGTATCTTGTGAGGATGCTTGGCCTGCTTTTGAAAGCTCAGCACTGTCGCAAAGAACAGGCCCTTCTGGTGTGCGCGCGCTGAAAGGCCCCCTCCAAGAGGAGTTAGTCCTGTCGCTACTAACCTACCCCCGCGCTGCCTTACCCCCCTGCTTATATTTCCTGTTGATATACAGTGAAAGGAGCTGCCAAGCGGGCGGACTATCAGCCCCGGCTAAAAGCTGTTTGGCATAGGGAGACCGCCGGAGGAGGCTTCCACCTAGTCACGAAGGTTTGCAGATTGCCGCGTAGGCTTTGGGTTTGGGAAATAGCGCATTTTCTCTGTCATGCCGCTTGCAGCCGTTGGGGTACTGGATGTAATGCTTCTTGCATGCCCATGAGTGCATGTTGAAGGGCGCTCTTGGAGGCTACCGCTATGCTTGTTGGGTGCGGTTTCAGCCCAGTGCACTGGCATCGCTGAAGCGCCCCTGGCAGCAACCCCACGTCTGCACCTCGGTTGCCGCCTTGGTCACAGGCTGTGACTGCTTGGCCCCATGCTCCCTGCATTGGGTCAGCGGGCAACATTCTTCACGAGGGCTGTAAGGAAGGAGCGTTGCTGGGCACTATATCTCGTCAAGCCCATTTCAAGCCTACTTTCTTCACCGCTGCCCTCTTTTTGCAGGCAGCCTTCCCCAGGGCACTTGTAAAGGAGGCAGGGGCGCCTCGAGCTGTATGGACCGAGATCCGCTCGCCGCCCAACTCGAGCGACCTGCTGGTGGATGTGATATGGGAAAACAAGACTGCCACCCGGCTCCCGGAAGCTCTGTGGGTCAGGTACGGGGGGGGAGTCTCTCGAGTGTATGTAGTACGAGTAAGAGGGCCTGGGGCCTGGGTTATGGGTATGCGTACCTGGGAGTATGTGCAGTTCGAGCAGCGCTGCGCCATGCTGTGGACAGATGTGTATAGACGATGCTCCCCCAAGTCAAGACCCTGCGGATAAGCTTGCCAGGTGCAGCCTTGCTCCCAGTGGAACAAGAGGCTGGGACAGCCCCGCCCCTGCACCATCATGTTACGATATGTTCAGGAACCTTCCCGGCCCTCGTCCTGTGCTTGATGTACAACACAGCTTGTGCCCGGGTGCCCCTTGCTTAGTTTCAGTCACCACCTCCCCAGCGGGCTTGCCCCAAAGTTATGCTGGTGTAGGTGGATTAGGTGGCAGGCGAACAAACGAGAGATATCGGTGAAGTGCTCTGCTAGGGCTGTATGCAGTGTATGCACTCTGTGTTGATGTGAGGGCAGCTCAACTCTGGGTGCCACGGACGCACACCAAACTTACAACTGTATTAACTCAGGTACGGTATGTAGCATGTCAAGAACATCAGCAAAGCTGCTGAGACTCATGTAGTTGACAATGTGTGGTATAGGTGGAGGCCCAGCCTGGATTCTGTCGATCCAACCTCTTGGGTACTGCACAAGCTGGGGCAGCCCATCTCTCCCTTGGAGGTCATTCTGAATGGCAGCCACGCTTTGCACGCTGTGGGCGACGAGGGCGTGTCGGTGCGCACCACTGGCAGCAAGTCCTGGCTAAGCGTCAGGTGAGGTGTCTATTTGTTGGGGATGTGGAGCTGTACTCACCAGGGCTCTGCTGTGTGTGGGGAGGAAGGTGGCTTGAAGGCTGCGTGACACCTGCAAGGCCCTGCACTGCTCTGATGCTGTCAGATTGGTAGAGAACCCGTTGCTCTTCTCAAGCAAGCTGCCCAGTTGGACACAGGGGTTGTTGAGGTAGGCATGAGGGACCTTATGTGCTTGCTTGATGGCGCTGGTGCGGCATGACGCAGCCCAGGGCCTCCCCGCTGGGACACATCCAGCCCTGGCTAAGAGACTCCTGCCTGCCTGCTGTCCTGAAACTGCCAGCAGTTCCCCCACATAAACTAGTCTAGTCTACTTTATAGCAGTATAGGCTGCCCCAGCATGGCCGCACGGCGTTCTGTCTCTTACTTTACTGCAGGTCACTGGATGCGGCACTGGTCAGCCCTGGCTCACCGACGCCATTTCAAGTCCTGTCAAGCCCCCCAGACTTGAAGCAGGGGGTCTCCTTTGCCCTGACGAACAACATCTGGGGAACCAACTACGCCATGTAAGCTACAGTGGCAGGCATGATGTGCAGAACGAGAATTTTTTTGTTGGGTGGTAGACAGCAGCCACTGTGCAGGCAACTGTTCGGACGCATCCATGGTGCAGTGCTTGGCAGGCAGAGACAGGCGGACACCGCGCTCGCATGATGTGTGGCAGCATTCACATAAGTGGAGCCTCAGCCTCGTCACAGGGCACCTAGTCTAGTCTAGTCTAGTCTTACAGCTTTCCACCACCCTTGCGGGTCAGTCACAATCTTGTCACACCTAGAAATGAATCTCAACCAGGCTGCTACTAGGCAGGCAGTCACTACCGTTTGCTGCAGGCTGAACCACTGGATTCCCACCACAATGGAACGACCTTGGGTCTTGAAATCACAGCTAGGATTGACACACTGACAGTGACCGGTTTAATGGCATGCACCACTCGAGCGCTGCTAGCTGGCCGCCACCCCTTCATCACATGGCTCGCTAGCCCTCGCTTTCATGGATATGGAGGCTTGAATCCTCAACTTGGGCGCCTTAACTCCAAGCCGCCCAGCTAGTATATCGGCCGGGGTTCGATCTGGGGCTGGGGTGCATGGGTGTCAGACGGGAAACTCCCAAAACCCGTCCAACCAGTGCACATGGGGATTGGGATTAGGGAGCCCCAGTGCACACAGGAGGAGTAAACTCAACTCGCTCCCAGCACCACACAGTCCATAACCAATCGTGTTTAAGGTCCACGACCACGACCACAGGGCACCACCGGTGTTGTATTTTGGTTGCAGGTGGATGCCGTACCAAAGCGGGGATGCTAACATGCGCTTCCGCTTTGTTGTCCAGCTAGGAGCAAACCCACTTTGAGGGGTTAAGTCTGGTGCTGTCAGAATGAGTCCACCAGAGGAGTGCGTTGGGTGCTGTTGCGTTGGTGGCCACTTGCTCAGTAGCAGGCTCCATTTCCTGCAGTGGAGGCACTGTGTTCACACTGGGCCGTGCTTTGAACCGTGTATGTGAGTACCTAAGCAGGAGAGGGGGATATAGCCGAGGTCAGGGGTGCACCTACGGTCTCTAGTAAAGCAAACCCTATCTGCCAACTTTTGGCTACACCACGTCCTTCAATGCGTGCACATGGCTGGACTGGGATTGAGACTGTCACTTGCAGATTCTGCAAGCTTATCAGGACAGGTGGCAAAGGTGTCTAAGCTACCTGCAAGGCCCACTGTGTGAATACGGCTAGTAACATGGGAGTAATTAGTCAGGATGGCTGGTCGTGGGCACTGCTGGACAGCCCCCGGCGCGCTGCAAGCCACCCAGTCACAGCACATGAGCACCTAGGGAGTGAATAGACGGACTGACTGATCCATCCCCAACTGAAGCCTGTGCGCAAGCCAGTCTCCCAGCCCCAAGTCAGTTCAAGGCGAGCTGTAGTGTCAGGGGCAATGCAATTATGCTCAGCAGGTATGGTATTGCTGTAATTGGCGCATGTGGTGGCGCCAGGTACCGTCAGCGTGGACGCAAATGGCGCAAATGGCGCATTGGGGCCTGCGCAGGGCATGCTCAGGTCCAGACATTATTATGTTTACAAATTTTTCTTACTGTTCGTAGGCCTGGTCGACACAGCGGCGACAGCGCACCTAATGCTTCGCATGACTTGTGGAAGCGTTCCGTTTCGTTCGGTCCAGGGACCTGCTCAATAACACAGAAACTGATCTGCGAATGAGCAGGGTGTTATGGCGGGGTATGCAGGGCCGTCCATTACCGACCTGCCGGGTGGGTGGAGCAGCTTCTTGTTGTTTCTTGCTACTCTGGCGACATATCTGGCCAAGATGTGCTGAACCTTGCGCTGGAACCTGCCTAGCCTGCCCTCGACAGGGCTGGTTGTTGCCTGCTACAGCCCAGCTGCTTGCCTCCCGAGGGGAGCTACTGCAGTCAGAGCTGCGGTCCTTCCCCACCCAGCAGTTGAAGAGTTACAGGCGAACAAGCCGCTGTAAATGCACTATGTGTGCCTCTTGCCTGGTTCGCAGGCTGGAGGGTGGGCTTGCTGTTCCTGCTGTTTGCCGCCGTGGCCTTTGCCTGGCACAAGGGCGTCAAGGGCTTGGACCGCCACCTGAAGCGCACTGGCAGGCGCGGCCTGCGCAAAGTGCTGCGGGCCTTAGAAGATGAGCTGCTGGTGCTTGGGCTCATCTCACTGGTCCTCATTGCCTTTGAGGCAAGTCTCCGCTTCCTACTTTTCATTGCGTCATTGCTCGTTGTTGTCGGCTTGTGTTCCCAATGGCTTAGGTGCGCCCCCAACCCAGAGCTGAGATGTCTGCGAGCCACAGCTGGTGGGATATGTTGCGAAGTGGGCGAGCTCACTATAATAAGGTTGAGTTTCAGCTCGACAGCGGAGCTCAAGAATTGCAGAGGGCAGGCCAGGGCGCGGTGTTCGATGCCTGGCTGCTATGCTATGACTAAGGAGAACTGTGAAACTCAGAACACACATGGTGCCCAGCAACACTTACGGGCTGTCTGGTTCCATGTGCACTGGATGCTCTACCTCTGGAGGCTAAGGCAAGGCGACAGACAGTCTCTGCCTTTGCCGTTGGGAAGGCAACAAGCACGCTGTGCCTGGTTGGTGTGCAGCGCTACCTGCTGCTTATCTGCATTCCCTGCAACGGCGGCAAGTGCTACTGGGATGTGGAGGGGCCGGAGGCGGACCCTGCTGACGTGGAGATCGTGGACGAGACATGCAGCCCGGGACAGGAGCCAGTAAGTGCGAGATTTTGCTTTTTTACTGGCCAGCCTGGAGGGGCCCAGCAGGCGCAGCAGGCAGCCCGGGATGGGAACCCGTGAGTGAGGCTTGTGTACTTTGGCTGGCCAGCCCTTGAGGAGGCAGCAGGCGAAGCACCCAGTTAGCAGCCTGGCCAGCAGCCAGGGCATGTGGCTTTGGGGGGTTGCGGCTTGATGTGCTGTGCGGCACATGTGTACTGCAGGTCTGGTCCCCCGCAGCCATCATCCAAGCCCACACGCTGCTGTTTACCATCGCTGCTGTACACATCCTCTACACCACCACCGTCATGCTGCTGTGCATCTGGAAGGTTTGTAGGGCTCCTGCTTGCCTTGCGGCAAGCCTGTACAGGCCTGCATGGGGCTGCGGTGGCTTCCGCGGGAGCGAGGGTTCCCTGTCACGCTGCTGTGCAAGTGGAAGGGTATGTGCCCACGTGCACATGTGCTTTGGGTTGGCCTCGTTTACATAGGTGGTGGTGGACCAGTGAATAAGGGTGGTGTCCATAGAAATGGCTGGTTGTGTGCGCCCCTGGGGCGAGTGCAGCGGGGTGGGTGGGGGATGGAGTGGGTCGAGAAAGCCAGGTTCCAGGGCAGACGGTGGAGTTGCGGCCTGCCTCTTGTGCGTGCAGATGAGACAGTGGCGGAAATATGAAGAGCACAGCAAGGGCCAGTGGTTGCAGCCCATAAAGTACAGGTGAGCTGTGCTGGTGCAGCACATCAGGTACAGGTGAGTCATACCGGTGCTGCCCATCAGGTACAGGTGAGTCATACCGGTGCTGCCCATCAGGTACAGATGAGTCATACCGGTGCTGCCCATCAGGTACAAATGAGCCTTACCGGTGCTGCCCATCAGGTACAGGTGAGTCATACCGGTGCGGCCCATCAAGCACAGGTGAGCGGTACCGGTGCAGCACTGGATGGAACAGAGCAAGGCTCCGTACCAGTTTGTTGTTTTGCGCTCGGGAGCATTTCCAACTAAAGGGGACACTGTAGGGGCCTGGAGTAGCTGCAAGCTTCGTATGTACACGTCCTGGGATGGAGTCGTGGGCTAGGATAAAGGGACGCCTTGTGCTTACATATTTTGGGCAAACAGGTACAACGACATGCCAATCACACCAATGCAATGCCTGCCGTGAGGGCTGTCGTGGCTGCTCACACTTCAAAGCCCGTCCCTTCACTTTACCTTCACTACAGGATCCCCTGGGTGTAGTGCTCACTGTTGAAGTTGTCTCTGGGCTCCTCCTTTGGGCCGCCTACCCCACCAGTGCCAGCATGACGCTCGCCATGCTGCCCAGCGTACAGCTCACAGCAGCATGCTGCCAATGTCTCCTGCACAACCTGCTGCCGCACTTCCCTGCAGCCCCTCCTAGTGCTTGAGGTCCTCTCGCGCCTCTTCTTTGTTGTCTTGCAGCACGCTGCCGACCCCCGGAGGCAACCCTCTGCTGCACTTCCTGCGCTGTGTGGTCAGCATGTTCACGCAAAGCGTGAATGCTGATGTGTACCGTGCGCTGCGCCGGCTGTTCATGGAGCGCATGGGGCTGGACGCCGAGTTTGACTTCCATGGGTGAGTAAGGGGAGTCAGGGCTGTAGTCATGCACTGGCTGTTTCTGGAGAGCGTGGGGGCTGGACGCCGTGTTTCACTCGCATGGGTGAGTAGGGGTGTGATCAACACAGTGTTGTGTGTTAAGGGCAGCTAGCACGGATGTCTTAATACAACTGAGTGCGGTTTGCTCGCAAACCGCACTAGACTTGGCGAAGTTCTTTAAGTGGCTTTGTGTCCCCTGCGCCGAAGGCCCGGTTGACTGTTGCCATGTTGAGCTTGTGCATGTTTGTGACTGTGGCTGTGCGCCCGGTGTGCTGCTTTGGATGCGTGGGTCAGACCTGGAATTACCGTGCGTGGAAGCCCAAAGGCAGGTCCATTCCAAATACACTTTCAATGATGGTGTGGAATAGACTTCGCAGGCCCAGCGCTTTGCGTTGACAGCTTGAGGGCTTTTGCCGCCTATACCCCGCCCTTGGTGCAGGTTTCTGGTGGAAAGCATGGAAGAGGAGCTGGCTAGCATCATCTCGGTGGACTTCATTCTGTGGGCGGTCGTTATTGTGAGTATCGACAGGGAGGGGACAGAGCGCCGCCCCTTTTGTCCCTGCTTTGAAACCCCACGCCAGCAGCGCTGTTGACCCTGCTTGTGAGCGCTGAAGGGCAGCCGTTACCTTCTTCCAACAATATAGGGACTCGGGATTACCTGCACTGCGCACAGTTGCGGCTTGGGTCTTCAGTGGTTGACCGCGTGAGCCACCTACCTGCCAATACTAGGTAGTGCCCTGCTGGGTAGCACTGCCCAGGTAGTACCCTGGGGACCTTGATCCTGTCTAGAGCAGCTGTGGATGCAGAGCCCTCAGTGGTGTACCTCAATCCGCAGGCCACCTACTTGTGCTTGGCCCTGTTTTTGCCAGGCCGCCAACCCTGGTCCCATTTGTGCATGTGTTTCCTTGCAGCTGTGGATCATGCTCCCGCCCGAGAGCTGGGTGATGGCGTGGATGGCTGGCTTGGCTGGGGCAGCGCTGCTGGTGGTGGGCGTCAAGCTGGAATCCATCATCAACCAGGTGTGGGGGGCTCTTGCTGGTAGGCTCAGGCCTGGTAGCTGTATGGCTGTTTAATCACACCCCTGCCTTCGCTGGGCGGTGGGAGTGAAGCAGAAGTGTCTCGCTAGTCTAGTCCACCCACAAGTGGTATGGGTCTTGCTTCTCTGAGCAGCGCTGTCAATGCTTGAAGCGGCGCCGCCCAACTCGAGTCTGCTTTTAGCAGGTGGCATGGTGCTGCCACTCCACCTAGCTACCGGGCGTGAAGTGTCGTATGGGTGGTTCACTGGGCCGCATTGCGTGCCGCGTGTCAGCTGAGGGAGACCTTTAGGCCCTTCTTCCATGTGTCACCCACCGGTGATTGCCTAGCAATGTTGTTCGTCAGCCGCTCCCTGACACCAACCGCAACAGTGTGCTGCCGTCAGTGGCACATGGAATTTCTCATCCCCTCGCTGGTGCCCTGGCTGCAGCTGACGGTGAACGCCTATCGCAAGTACGGCCGCCAGAACAGCCGGCGCGAGTCACCAGAGGGGCCCCTGGCAGCCCTCAAGGAGTCCCTCGCCCGCATCTCGCCTTTCCGCCGCATTGCACGTGCCAGCAGCCCGGATGGCGGGAAGGAGGGCAATGGGGAGGAGGAGGGAGAAGTCGATGCCCGGCCCGCCCGGGAGGCCGCGGGGGGTGGCCCTGACCTGGAGGGGGAAGCCACTGGGACGACTAACACCTTTAGTAGTGGGCTCACCAGCAGCTTTGCAGCTGTGGAGATGGTGCAGCAGACAGGGGACGACCCATCCCAGTGGCAACAGAAGGAGCAGCAGCAGCAGCAGCCCCAGGAGCAGGGGCTCGGCCCCGGCCGCCAACAAGCAGCAACCAGGGCGCCAGCCGTCCTTACTGGGATGGAGCGGGGGTCTGGCCAGAGCGCCCCGGAGCCACCCACCCCTGGTAACGGGCCAGACCTTGCCATCGATATGGGCAGGGCTGGCAGTTCCCTAAATGGGTTGGACAGCGGCGAAGCGCAGCAGGGGCAGCAGCAGGATGGTGGTAGTGACGGCCAGGACCCAGACCCAGAGAATCTGATCCAGCCTACCAGCGTCTTCCGCCGGTGCCTGCACCAGATACTAGCCCCGCTGCATTTGCACTTCTTCCTGCGCCTGTGCCACACCTGGTGGTGGCCCCGACCGCTGAGAAAGAAGGTGGCAGGGGAGCCTGCCACTGCTGAGGATGCGGCAGCTGCCCTCGAGGCTGCCGCGGCAGATGAGCCTGCGGAGTGAGTGCATGGGGAGTGATGCGCACCCGAGCTTATCACTGCATTGCCTGTGGGGTGGTTGCCACATGTGTGTCCGCTCGGCGCCGGGCATGCACATGGCAGGCTGACCAAAAGGAGTCAGTGCCAGTGGGTGGGTAGGGGTGTGTGGTGGTGATGGTGGTGGTAGGGGGGGCTGTTGTGATGAGGGGCTTGTTGGTTTGATCATTTATGTAGGGAATCCAGCGTACGGCCTACAAACAGGTGGCGGGCCGCAGCCCTGGCAAAAGTAGTACCTGGTCTACCCAGCATCATGCTGCTGCCCACAGAGCTCCTTTAATTCCAGCCCAAAGAACACACCAACTACCTGTCCTGACGACTCACTTGAGGTGCCCCCCTTGCAGGGACGAGGGATTGGATGCTGCCTCACTGTTCTGGCTGGGCCGCCCACGCATCATGCTGAACGTCATCCAGGTGGTCTACTTTGAAAACTCCCTGGCGTGTGAGTCTGAACAGACGTATGCTTGTGGGAGCCTCCCAGGGCGGTTGCCTTTTGAACCCCACTGGGCGCCATCCCACTGCACTGGACATGCGACGCAAGGTTTGACTGCTGTGGGAAAAGCGCATGCTGGCAGTGTCATAAGTCGGCCCTTGGTTGGGGAGCATCAATCATGTCAGTGGGTTGGAAGTGTACTTCCTTTCTCTGTGCCAGAATTGTATGCGCCATCGGCCCTTAACTGTGTGACTGAGCTGCCTTCACGGTAGGGCATGTGCTTCAGGCCTGTAGCCGAATATGCACGGTTGGTGCACACTGATGTGCTGCCACCATGCTGTCCAGCGGTGTGGCGCTGCACGGCCGCTCCCATCCCTCCTGTACCACTTTAGAGCATCATCAACCATGAATGGATTATATACCTCCCAGCCCACCCGTTGGCCTTCTGCTGCTGCAGTGGCCACCTTCTTGTTCAGCCTGTGGCAGGGCGTGGACTTTGACTGGGGCCGCGGCCAGAAGTCAGAGTGGGCCATCATAGTGCCCCTGCTTGGTACGTGTTCTGCGTTGACGGCCGCGGTAAGCGTGCCTAGTGGTTGTGACATGCTGTGCTGTGCTGCGCCGTGCTGTGCTTGGGGTTGCCCGGCATTGGTTCCTCAACTCCACCTGTTGACGTTTTAGGCGTGATTTGCCTTTGCTGGACGGGCTGCCAGCACGAAAGTTCCTATTGTATGCGTTCCAACCAGCACTGTGGTCTAGTCTAGTCTAGTCTAGTCTAGTC